>JAOUQW010029079.1:0-10134 GCA_028565825.1 Olivaichthys viedmensis | reverse complement strand
GTTTTGGATTGGCTGAAAAGCCTCCCCTGAAAAGGGTTTCTTTTTTCTTGGTTTTTGGTTTGTGTGTTTTTCTTTCACCCCTTCCTAGTCTTGACGAACCACTGGAATCTGGAATATGTCAAGGCAGCCAAAAGGCTCAACCCGCGGCAGGCATGATGGGCTCTGATCTTCACCCGGTTTGATTTCACCTTGACCTACAGACCAGGGAACATCAAAGCTGACGCCCTGTCGTGACACTATGAAGGAGAGGCCGTACCCATGGCACCTGGGCCCATCCTCGGCCAGGCACGCATCATGGCCCCCATGCAATTGGGCATGCTGGAGGAGATTCGACAGGCCAGCACCATAGACCCTGAACCTCCGGGCTGCCCCACTGGGAAAACTTATGTCCCAGGTCCCCTCCGCCCACCACCAACGTCACCGCCAACGGTGGGTCCATACCTCCCTGGCCACCGGTCACCCCGGGATTGGAGGCACCACCACACTGGTGAACAACACCTTTTGGTGGCCCGTGATGCACCGGAACATCAGGGAGTATGTCGCCGCCTGTTCCACATGCGCCTGCTCCAAGGCAGAGAGACATATCACTGTGGATTTCATCACGGACCTACCAGCCTCCAGGGGCCATACCGCCATCTTAGTAGCGGTTGACCGCTTCTCCAAAGCCTGCCGGCTGATACCGCTATCGAAGCTCCCCAGTTCTTCGAACACGTGTTCCGGATATACGGGCTCCCGGAGGATATCGTCATGGACAGGGGACCCTAGTTCACCTCCCGGGTCTGGCGCGCCTTCTGTGAGATGCTCCACATCAACATTAGTCTGACCTCCGGATACCACCCCCAGGCGAACGCACAGGTGGAAAGGCTGAATCAGGAAGTAGGGCAGTTCCTCCGGTCCCATTGCCACAACTCCCAGGGGGACTGGAGCAGGTATCTCCCATGAGCAGAGTACACCCAGAACTCGCTCACTTCATGCCTCCACCGGGCTCACGCCATTTCAGTGCATTCTGGGATTCCAGCCCCCTGGTCTGGCGAACCATCTACGGTACCGGCAGTCAATGACTCACCACCGTCGCCCCGCTCCCAGGCCCCGGGGTAGACCCCGGCATCGGAGTCCGCGGTCGTCAGGAGCTGACCGTAGAGGGGGGGGGGGGCGTTCTGTCACGGCCAACCCCGACCTCATGAGCACTTCCACCCCGCACCACCAGAGGTCCCGATCCCCCGTGCTTTAGCACTTCCGGGTCACCAGTTCACGCAGCTGTTTCAGATTACCGTAATCACACACACAGTATATATACACACACACAACCGGGACTCAGTGCGAAGTTTTGCCGTCATTTATGATAGTCACTACTGAGTGTGTTTTGGTCTGGTCTTTTGGTAACGAACTCTGCCTGTTGTTTGGATTACAGCTTCAGATTTTCCCTTCAGACACTTCCGCTTTGGATTACGCTACACTGGTTATTAGATTTACACGCTTATTTCAGGACTACGAATTTGAATTTCCCTTGTCTGGCATAATAAACAGCTTCTGTGATTGGATCCGCTCTGTTTCCAGGTTTTTCATAACAAGCTACAAGCTACATCATAGTATTGTTGTAGATTATGTTTTTAATTATAGTTCACAATGTATAAAAAATTAAAGTATATGATTTGAATGGATCTCTATGGAGTTTATGTTTCACTCATGCACACAGTTTTTAAAAAAAACAGACACAGCGTAAAAACCCCCCAGCTTAAAAACATTCTTGTTCTGTGAGACAAACTTAAGATGGATGACTAAAAACATTTTATAAATGTTGTGATTTGGCCTCAAGCAAGCTCTGGCAAAGTTGTTGAAGTTGTCCAGTCGTAAATAAAACGATGGTATACTGCAGTAGTACCTAAAGTGCAAAAGTGTTTATTCTGCACCAGGAGAAAAATTTAAGCTTTTATACATTTTTAATATGGATGTGTAGCCCATTTAACATAAAAAAGAATGTCAACTCAATCTACTGTAGAATAAGTCTGTAATGTAATGAAACGTGGAGAAGGTGAAAGGGGTGTGCAGACTTTCCGGCTTGACTGTATGTCCAAATTAACACAGCATCTTTTATGGGCAGCCAAAACACAGAGAAGGTCTGGTGATGGGCATTACAAATCAAATATTGTATTTGACAGCACTAATAGACTACATTTGCGTATGGCCTAGTCAATAGATGGCTATGACCTCAAGTGGGCAAGGTGAAGGCTACTTGGTCATTCCCAGTCCCCATGACAAAAAAGAAGGACCAAATTCTTCTTAGATTTTGTGGGCAACCGTTCATACTGCAACTGATCATACTGCACTCACCAAGCTCACAATAAAATCAGCACCAGGGACAGTTCACTGAACAGATGAGTGTAAGCATGCATTCATCAACTTGAAGAAAGCTGTTTGTGAGGACACTGCTGCAGAGTCCTGATTTTACAAAGCAATTTATTGTGTAGGCAGACGCCTCAGGACTCGGGTTGGGAGTGGTTTTGCTGAAGGACATGGAAATAGAGTGAAGACCTGTAGCATCTATTAGCCACAAGCTATGCCAGAGTGAGATGAGATATTGTAACGCAGTAAAGTGGGTGGTCGAC
The DNA here is from genome assembly GCA_028565825.1 of Olivaichthys viedmensis. Classification (NCBI taxonomy): domain Eukaryota; kingdom Metazoa; phylum Chordata; class Actinopteri; order Siluriformes; family Diplomystidae; genus Olivaichthys; species Olivaichthys viedmensis. Next base: position 7,528 of record JAOUQW010029079.1, on the reverse strand, counting down.
TCATTCAAATATTACCTGTTAGGCTGACACTTTGATCTGGAAACGAACCATATAGCCTTGCGATAGTAGAACAAAATGAGGCTTTAGTGACCTAAGTACCAGATCAGATGGTATTTATCAGTGCAATTTATAGCTCAAGATTGTGCGTGTGTGCGCTTGCAAATCAGTTCACCTGATTCACCTAAAGACTAAAGAGTCTTTTTTCTCAAACTAGGAAGATGGAAAAAAAAACTAACAGGTAATTAATTTTTAATTTGATTTTAAATTGAATGGATGTTCAAGTTAAAAACAGTAGTGTTTCTAGAGTAGTTGACGTTTTTAAAGTCAGTCACATACACTAGCACACTAGCACATACTTGAGAAGCTATTGGGGTGTTGATGTGGGAAAGAGAGTATTTTCTGCTGAGTAAACTACAGCAGGGACAAAGCAGGAATGTAATGAATAGAAATGAAATACAGAGAGGGGGGGCTGTTTTCGGGAATAATTTCTAATGCAAACCTGTCAGCTGAGAAAGTAGATGCAAAGAAAGTTGATCATTCTCAGGTCAACTTAGAAGCCGAGAGGTCAGATGTAACAGTGGAAACAAATAGAGTTGATGGTTTTCAGGTCAGCTTAGGAGTAATAGTGTTGATGATAGTTTCAGGTCAGCTGAGATGCAAATAAGTGTTGTCTTTTCTCCAGTCATTTGAGAAAGAGTAGAAGGAAATAGAGACTTGCTAAATGCTCAGGTCAGCTTAAAAGTAAATAGAACGTTAACAACTGTTCTCAGGTCAGCCAAGTAGCAAAAATAGATTTGACTGTTTTTAGGTCAAATGATGAGACATCTAAATACTTTACATTTGCTACATTGCTCACTTCAAAACTGGTCTCAATTCAGCTGAGAGACTATATGTGAGCTGATGAATACACTGCTATATGCTGCATTTGCACACTTTTGTCAGATCAACTGACAGAGTTTATGTGAAGAGGTAATCAACACATAGCACCTGCACACTGGCCTCAGGTCAGCTGACGTGAACTCCATCCTGATCCACTTAATCTGAGAGAATGAGTCAAATGGTAGTTCATCTAAGCACACTCACAGTTCAGACTTGGCAATCGAAATTTTTGTTCTGAAAAGAATCCCTTAATCCCACTGTGGCTGAAATAAACAGTAACTCCAGAGTTGGGGCAAAGTTTTAAAACATTTCAGCCAACTTATAGATCTCACAGGAAGGTGAGTGAGGAGGCAGGCACTGGAAAGGTTACTGAGCATGAGAAAGCAGAAACTCACACACCACAAGATATATTTTCAGCACAGGAGAGCCGTATAGCAGAACAAAGTCAAAAGCCACCTTGCTTGTTGGATTTGAGACGGCTAAATCTGGGTTTAAAAGTTCAGTCCTCACATCAACAATCCTAATTCAGCCAAAACAGTGATGATTTATTAAATCTTCTGTCACTGCAAAGTTCATCATAGATGGAATAACTGCCTCTACCACGGTGTTTAATGTGCTCAGCTCATTCCATTAATGATCCAATATTTTCATCCCATTTTCTAATTTTATCATACTATTGCTAAAATATAATTTAATAACAGGCATAACATAAAGGGATGACAAGAGTGTCATGGTTGATGACACAGAAGCCATTAATTTATAATAGTGACCCCAAGCTATAAATATATCACTGTTTTTAGGTAAACTCAACGTATGTTACTTGTAGTCTCTTCATGAGTATGTTAGAGTTGCCTGTTTATTAAGCACACCTCCCACCTTCCCACAAATTATGCATTCCAACATTCAAAGTTATATGTTGCATGAATTTATACGTTACATGGTATAAATCAGGCAGACCAGATTTGTAGCATCAGTGCTCAATAGAGCACTGGAATTGCCAAAACGAGTGACCTTAGTGACTTGAACATGGCATGCTGATTCTAGCATCTCCCAAATGGCTCTCGTACTGTTTTTTTTTTTTTTTAACTCACAACACTGTCAATGGTTTACCGCAAATGGTGCAATACACAAAAAGTGATTGACAATGCTGTGGACAAAAACTTACCACTGTCATGATGTGCAGGCGTAGATGCGGGGGTGCGGACACAATAACAAAACCGCTTTCTCAAAATAACATATTTATTTGTAACTTCAATGGGGTTTAAACTTAAACTAAACACAAACCGTGACAGGCGTGGTAACACACAAACAACAGGAGACAATACGGGACGGACACAGGCGGGTATTTAAACACTTAGAAATCAAAGGACGAACAAGGAACAGCGGGGAACACTTAACATGACTCACGTGACACAGACAAAGAAACATAACACAGGTGCGCGGCCGCGCACGTGGCGGCTGTCGCCATGTCGACCGCCACGCTATGTCCCGCGCTCAGCCGCGCGCGTGACAGAGCCCCCCCTCAACGGCGCTGCTCCTGCAGCGCCTCCACTTGGCCATCCAGGGGGCCCCGGGCCCGTGGGGCCAACGTCCCTGTCCGGGTGGAGGCCCAGAGGCTGGACCAGGGCTGGGGACCAGCGGGCCAGAGGCTGGGTGGCGTTGCCGATGGACACCCGGGGGCCACCCACCGCGGTGTCCGGTGGCTGAGTGGCTCCCCCGTTGCCGACGCTTTGGGGCGGTGCGCCGACTCCTTTGGCGGTGGCATCGACGAACACCCGGGGGACACTCGGGGGACACCCACCGCGGCGTCCGGAGGTGGAGGAACGCCGTCGTCCCCTTGCTCGGGAGGCGGAAGAACGTTGTTGTCCCCAAAGCCCGGGGGCAGCGCTATGACGTCCTCCCCATGCTCGGGAGGCAGAGGAACGTCGTCATCCCTGAAGCCCGGGGGCGGCGCTACAACGTCCTCCCCTTGCTTGGAGGGCGGAGGAACGTCGTCGTCTCCGAAGCCCGGGGGCGGCGCTACGACGTCCTCTCTGGGGACTGGAGGCAGGGCAGAGTAGGACACCCAGAGGCCACCCTCCGCGGTGTCAGGGAACTCTGCCACACCTCCCACGGCGTTCAGGAGCTCTGCCACGCCTCCAACGGCATTTGGGAGCTCAGCCACGCCCCCAACGACGTCCGGAACGGCCTCGGCGACCAGTCCTAGCCCCCCCAAAAAAATATTCAGCGAACTCACCCCTTTCCACTCCTGGGAGGGGGGCGATCCGGGCGGGGGTGGCACGACGGGGGGGCGAGCTGTTGCGTCGCGGCCAACGCCGCTATGCGGGCAGCCAGGCGGCCGATCCGTTCCAGCCTTGCCAGGCGCTCAATGCCGGCGAGGTGCCAGCCCTTTGCTTCCCCCAGGCGCTGGAGCTCCGCGAGCTCGGCGCTGATTTCCTGAAGTGCTCTCGCAGCGCGATCTCTGGAGCGGCTTGTTGCGTCCTTTTTTACGCTCTCCTGTTCTGTCATGATGTGCAGGCGTAGATGCGGGGGTGCGGACACAATCACAAAACCGCTTTCTCGAAATAACATATTTATTTGTAACTTCAACGGGGTTTAAACTGAAACTAAACACACACCGTGACAGGCGTGGTAACACACAAACAACAGGAGACAATACGGGATGGACACAGGTGGGTATTTAAACATTTAGAAATCAAAGGACGAACAAGGAACAGCGGGGAACACTTAACATGACTCACGTGACACAGACAAGGAAACATAACAGGCGCGCGGCTGCGCACGTGGCGGCCGTCTATATCCACACTATATCCTGCGCGCAGCCGCGCGCGTGACAACCACTTATTGGACTTGGTCTCAAATGGCCTACAAACAGCCGAAGACCATGTTGGGTCTTGATTTAGTCATTGGAGAACAAGCAAGCACATCTTTAGTGGGCATAGGAGCGAAAACTGGATGACTGGATGGATAAGGAGTGGAAAAAGTTCAGAATTTTGGAAGCACATTGCATAGATGTTGTAAACGTTTACATGCATTTTTCAATTCAAACTTTGAAATGTTTGAACACTTCTTACTATATATAATTAGTATGTTTGTTACCAGCAGTTACACATTATAAAACATTATAAATATGAAGAAATAAGGCTGGGAAACTGCAGTTGTATCCCCTCCATAAAAATAATGCACTTCCTCAAAATCATGAGACTTATAAAATAGTTCATTACTTTAAAATAGGATTATTGTCAGAGTAACAGTGTTGACAGCATATACAAAGACATGCCTACTTTAATTAATTGTATTAAATTTGAATTAAATATGATACAATTAATTATTAAATACACAATAACTATTCAAGTTTTATTTGCAAATATTATTATCTTTTATTTTATTTATTTTATTTGGATAAACATGCTCAAAAAATGTATTGGTTACCATATAAAAATGCATTATATACAGTATATACAGTATATAAAAAACTCTTAAGTAACAAAATATGTACTATATTAAAGGAATGTGTAATTTGCAACAAAATTTGAATTTCTGAGATAATCAAAGACTGTTACAAAGCTTTAAAAGGCACTGATTTGGAATAATGACAAGGTGTGTGTACTCTCTTAGTTATTCTGAATCCACTGATGAAGATAAACAGGGACCTGGTGATTAAAGGATTTGGTGGGGGCGTAGGCGTAATTTCCGGGGGGGATTGGGGGGGTTACAACCCACTCAACAATTATGACTCGGCCATACAATCCCCCCGGCAATAATAAATTTTAATAATTATTATTTGGTAATAAAACATATTATAAAATAATGCTTTTTCTAATATAATAAATGCTACCGTAAATAAAGGTGTGTGCGAGACCCGCCCCTGAAGGAATTCTGACCAATCCCGCTGGCTTACCGGAGGTACCTGATTTGTGTTCATTGTAGTTTAAGACTTTTACTGGAGTTTAACTAAACGTTACTGGAAATGTACAATTTCTCTTTGTCCCGCGAGCTTCATATCTGACTGCCCACTCCTGCCCACATGAGCATAAAAACCGCCCGCTCCTATGACTTATTTGTTGGTTCTTGCGGGATTCCAGTCCCAATGCACACGTCTAACCATAAATAAATTGATCAGAATCGGTATTACCGGCTGTAATTTCCATGCTGGTTTTGTGTGTATTTGTGTGTCTGCGTGTGTGTGTGTATGTGCGTGTGTATGCATGCATATGTGTGTCTGTTAGTGTTCTAATTTGACCGTAAAAAGTGCTTATTAGCTGCAGGCGGCGAATGATTAATGCCACACACATTTTCATTTTATATATTTTTTCTCAACTCTCCTGTTCAAAAGACAATCGCAAGAGGTGCGAGTGCCACGACATTAGGTTTTATTTTCACTTGAGAAGAGGGTTGGTTCTCTAAATGTGTTAGACCAGCCATTAAAACTATTGCATATCTAGGTTGGAATACTTGTAGTGAGATTAGATTGTTATATTTTTGCATATTTCTAAAAGCTGTTTAATAGCTTTGCATTTCTTTCCCATGGCTGCATGACCCAGACCCCCATAGAAGGTCCCATTTAACCCCTCCAATGTTCAAACCAAAGTTATGCCCTTGGGTGGGGGTGACTTTGTGGTGAAGCTCAGCCCAGGTTCTAGTGTGCTGTCTGTCTCTGAGGCCATGGACACAGCAATGACATCCTGCCAACAATATGATCTTAATCCTTCAGCTTCGGGCCAAAGGCATCTCATTAATATGGTAATAAAATATGATTGTACAATGTACAGCACCTCACATTAACTTGTGTCAACTGTTTTCCATGCTGGTTTTGTGTGTATTTGTGTGTATTTGTGTGTCTTTGTGTGTGTGTATGTGCGTGTGTATGCATGCATATGTGTGTCTGTTAGTGTTCTAATTTGACCATAAAAAGCTATTAGCTACAGGCGGCGAATGATTAATGCCACACACATTTTCATTTTATAGTTTCCTATCAAGTATTGAGGTGAGGGGCATTTTAATACGCTAGGGTGTGTGTGTGTTTGTGTTTGGCTTGTTGAGGCTCTTGTTAACACGCTTTGTTAATATTAATACTGTAAGACAGAAATAATGATTCCTTGTATCTTCCTTACGCACCCCTCATCAAGACAATGGTTTGGCTAGTTTTGTTCTGTATGTGTGTTGTTTTGTATGTGGGAATTAATAAAAATAGATGAAACTAACACATTGACTAACAGAGGTTCTGTTCTATTAGACTTTTGGTGCTAGTATGCTGTTATTCAGACCAGCATATTCCAGACTGTGGGTGTGACAGTGTGTATGAGAAATGTGGGAACTACTGCTGTGAGTGTGCTTTGTGATCTAACTGGTTTGAGTAAGATGTCATTGGGACTGCAAGACTGGACTGACAGGCCCAACTTTCCTTAGCTGTTTTACTGAAGAGTGGAGGGCTTAATGCAAGCTGGCTTCTCTGGCAAACCAAATCCACTATGAATGAGACAGATGGGCAGATTCAGTCCATACTAACAAGGGCTTTTGTGCTCCCTATTGTGTGTGGATTTGTGTGTGTATGTGTGTTTTTGTGAATTACAGCTGATGAGAACTGCCACAATCCATTAGACCCTCCTCACCACCTCCCATTCCTAAGACGGGAATTGTGTGTCTTATAGCGAACTCTCTAATATTTGTTATCATGTCATTCCACTGCTGCAGTTCTGCCGTGCAATATATAGACCAAATAAATCCCTTATATTGGATAGGAGTTTTCCTGACTGCAGCGCCTTCTCAAGAGGGTGCATTGGCTAGATAAGCTGGTCCAGAATGATATTGAGGTGGCATGGAGTGGACAAGGGGTAGGTCTGTTTCTGGAGACTCTTGTGGAAAATGTGTTTTCATTCGCAAGTTCAGACTTCACACATCTCCTATTGCTGTATTGCAGGAAGGGCTGCAACAATTAGTCAACTAAATTGCTAATATGGATTTTTATGGTCAACTTGGTATTTACTTAGGTAACAGTATGTAACTTTTGAGGATTTGGAGACTTCTCTGGCAAAGATACATTACTGCAAGCAACTCTAAAAACTTGGTAAAGCATTTTGTAATGTCAGTTGTGCTGTGTACCTCTTCCCCACGCGGATTAACACTTAAAAGGCCAGAATTCCATAACTACTATAATAGCCATAGCGGTTATTTTGACCGTTTGAATTTCGCATGCTTATTTATACTCTAACAGCATAAATTCAAAAATAAATACATATTATTATGTTAAGATAGGTCATAAGAAATGTCAGACAATGTTTTGATCATTATTTATTAATTAGTATGCCAACATATAGTACACTACTAACATTGCGTTTTTCTGTAAGAAAACAAAAACATTTGACTTTTAAATGAATTTGTTGTAAAAATTAACACAAAGAACAATAAAACTTAAACGTAAGATTTTATTACACAGTATAAGTTGTTTATGTCCATGTAAAACACACTAAATGGCTAAATGCACACTAAACACACTGAATGGGTAGAATGGTCAAACTTGATCTGGCAGGAAATTAGATAAAATTATTATACAAACTGCTTGAAATTAAATTAGGTATTAATTTTTTAAAGAATCAACAAAAGGCAAAAATATTTTTTGTATAATCAAAAGTAAATACATTTTTTCAGG
>JAOUQW010029078.1:2500-10135 GCA_028565825.1 Olivaichthys viedmensis | reverse complement strand
GATGTTAGATTTGTGTTGGAGAGGGGGAGGAGGGGGGGGGGGGGGATTCCGGACTCTGGGGTCCATGAGAGGAAGTAGACGACGATCTCACGGCTGTAAATATGATTTTGCGTGTAAAACTGTAGAAAAAGGAAACAGTCGAAGATAAAGCATCCGTTTAACATCACTGTCTGTCGGCCATTTTTTGTATCCGCTGCCGACGGCAACAAGGAGATTTTCAAATAACGACCATAAAAGGCCGTGTGCCAAATACTATAACACACGGATCTGTTCTAACGAGACGGCGTGATGTTTACTGACGTTCTCTTATCCAGGGATGACTCTTTCTGTGACAGTATCTATATACCCCCACTATAGTCGCAATCATTTTATCATGGTGTTTAGATATCTAGATATCTAAACACCTGCTAGTGTTTGGGACACGACCTGAGGCCTTTATTCGAAACACAATCTGCGTCATTGTTATAATATAAGTCTGTAAGTTCACATACTATTCTGCTCTCGACAACACAACACCAGCAATGACGCTTATTCTTATATTAAATTCATAAACGTTTTATTGTAAGTACACACAGAAAATATTAATAACAAATAAATGCACATCTCCCGCCATGAACGCATCATACAAACCCATAGGCTACGTTTCTGAAGCGTTAAAATGCAAATTATACAGCAGTTAACCGCAAACACGTGCTTTTTAATGACCACTTCAGAGAAACACACTGCATGTGTTCACAATTGTGCAAGATTCATTTCACAAGTACGTACGGGAAGTTGTTACAATTCCTCTTTCTTTTACACTTGTTTGTATTAAAGCACAAAATAAAATGTTAATAATAATACTGATAATGATAAACTCCCTATAAGTGAAAAGATTTGTCATTTTAGCTGGAAAAACAACAGACAACACGAGCACCAGGATATGAAAACAGATTTCTGTAGAGATCACGCACACACACACGCAGAAAGAAAGTTCTCACATACGGGTGTGACTTTAGGTTTTTTTCTATATCAACACAGAATGAGTTCCTCCGGGCGTGTGCCCTGGTTACGAGTTTCATCACCTTCCTGAAATCTGCACGTATTAAAGCTTTGATCATTTTGTTTACTGGGTTTTAATCAGGCCAAAAGAAAGAAAATTAAATATGGATAAATCTGTATTTATCATTGTTTTATATACACATCAAAAAATCTCAACAAAATGAGGGTTAAAATATTAAGATCTGACTCTGTTTATAATTATTTTCACAAGATATCAGGAAATTAAAAAGGCTGTGCAAATATTAAAATATGATGTCATGTACAGTAAATATGTCATTATTAGGATTTCTGGGGGTCACTTGAGCGCTAAAATAAGATATTAGAATTGGCTACTTTTGTGGACTTTTAATTTAACTAATTTATTACATTTTCTAATATTTCAATTTGACAGTGTTCACCTTAACTGTAATCAGATTTTAGAATTTAAAGATGCTTTACATTAACACATTGAACTTTAGTAAGGTTATTAAAAACATCTGCATTAACAATAAATTAAAATTACTGAATGTTGATACTCAGGTCAGTGTGTGTAAATATTGGCACCCACCAAGAACAGATTAATTAATGCAGGAGGTCATTATATAAATACTTTTGTTAACGTTACTCATGGGGTATTAAAATATGTTCTGTAATAATAATACAGGGGTCGAGTAAAGCTCATGTAGATATAAGAAATTCTTCAATTATTAGAATTGGCAAGGAAAAAATAATTTGCAGGGGTTATGTAAAGGTCAGGGGTCACACCTCAGTCGATGTAGGGATTCTCTTTTCTGGGCTGGACGTAAACAGACGACTCGTCCTGTGTGGGTGAGTTGAGTTTCCCCCGTACGCCGTTCATCGCCTCGTAGATGGGAACTGCGAGCTGCGGCCTCGACTGGTCTCGTCTGCTGCTGTTCGACTGCTTCTGAAAAGAGGAAGTGACAGTCAGGGAGGGGTTCTCACACACACCATCTCTCAAAAGGTGTAAATAAATCAACGGCCTCCTTAAACCGCAACGGATGTGTACACACACACACACACACACACACACGTTACTACGCCCAGGCCCAGGTGTAAAGCAAATCTCTCTCACACAGCAGTGATAAAAATCTAACGGTGGAAAAGTATAAGCTTAAAAATAAGCCTGAAATTCACACTGATGCTCCTTTCACGAACACGCACACCAAAACAACAATTATTCACAGTTTACAGCTAATGTAAGCTGCATGAACATAATCAATATTTTCTGCCACTTTATGGACCAAAACAGTAAAAATATCACTATACACACACAATATTATATAGACCACATAATGTAGATGTATGAGCACCTGGAGTTTTATTACAGCCACAGCCAAAAGAAAAAGGTACAAATGGGTAATTAAATAAGGTAAAAACGTTCCACCAAATCGGTGTAAGTCATGTTAAACTGCCAGTCTTTTTTTATTTTACATAATCTTTATTAAAAGATTACAAGTGTTAATGAAATCTGCCTAATGTAATATTACTAATCGATGAAATAAATGAGAAAAGGCCTGTAAGCGCTGGAGTTTTCCGTCAAAGAAATAAATAATAATGTTACTGTGATTATATGCACTGTATAACACTAATTGTAAATATAACAGAGTCAACACGGTTTACTAGTATACACAAACCATACACACACACACTGGTACTCACGCAGTGCACTGCAGCGAGGATGAGGACGGTGAGGAAGAGCAGCCCTGCTGCTGCAGACAGAGAGAACAGCAGCAGCGTGTAATCGTAGCAGCTACACGGCTCCACATCTACACACACACACATCCATGTTCCAGTTTTAAATCATACAAGTTCAGCCTTAAATATAACAAATTTAACAATAACAGGTTGAAAGAAATCACTTGAAATGTTAATATTATGCATGTACACTTGAGTGCAAAAGTTTGCACCCCCCATGGTTTTCTGTGCAAAATGTTATAAAATGGAAAATATATTTCTATTTCACAATTTATCTACCAAAAAAAAATAAAAAATTCCAAAAATGTTAAAGATACAATGTGGGCGTGTCCTGCAATTCCAAAACATTATGCAAACAGGAAAATAGTTTGACGTTAAACAAATGATTTATAGTTAACTAGACAGGTTATTTGAGAATATTTATATTCAGACATTCAGAAAGGAGGGGGTAAACCTTTGGAACGGATATTATTTTAAAAAAATTGTTCACTATTAATGAGATAAAATTGTGGTAATGAAGGAACATCTGTGAAACCCAACACAATATAAAATACATTTCTTTGTCTTTATTTTCCTCCTAAGGGTGTGCAACTTTTGCACTCGCCTGTATAAGCACTTGTTTTACACTTTTTTTGTAGAGTGTGGATTTGATATTTTTAGATATTTTCACATAATCAGGTCATAGCTGTCCTGCCTGGGCCCCTATTTATATAGATAGGGGGGGCCTTAACAAGTCTGTTTGGGACATGCCCACCTGAACCAGACACACACATCCTCTACCACCACTGTTGTGGAGCAAACACACACACGCATGCACATTATCTAACGTCCATATCACTGCATCTGTAGTGTCTTTAGCTAGCGTGCATGGTTAACCCTAAGCTTTACTCCTTTTGCATCCGTTTGTACTTTAGAAAACATGATTTTTCTGTTAAGAACAATGTCAAATTCCATAATTTCCTACACAGACATCAGAATTCCATGTTTTCCCAAGTGGAAGCACTGGAACACATCTAGATCAGAAGTCAGGAATATCTGACTTGAGTGCAATGGAAGGCAGACTGATTATAGCAAGAAACACATCATGATGGTGATGGTGGATAGATTGTGTACATTAAGAAAATGAAACGACGTGGTGTTTATTAGTGCGACGCGGTCAATAAAATGCTTTACTTACAGGCTACTTCATTTTAAAAGTGGTGACGTATGGCAAGCAGATTTATGATAAAGATTAATGCCTTTAACGCCACAAGATGTATTTCAATTTTGACTAACTCCAATTCACGATATCTGCATTGTAATTATGACTAGTCATATGGTACCAATTATTTATTTAGAATCTCGATTTCTCTTATCTGCAGTTTAATTTTTACGAGTCAAAAATCGAGCTGAAGATTTGTCCAATCACATTTTGACTAGTAGAAATTTTAATTGCAGATATCTACAGTGGAATTTTGACGGAGCAGAAATACAAGTTGTAGATATCTCTAATATAATTATGACTCGTCAAAAAACACAATTGTACATATCGAAAACTAGATTTTAGAGATCTATAAGCACACATATCCTGAATGCACATTATGACAAGTCAAAATTATATTAGAGATATCAACAAAATGTAATTATACATATCTGAAACTGGAATTTTGACGAGTAAAAATCAAATTTACCCTTCATTGAGTTGGTGGCAGTTTAGGCCTAAAACTGGTTGCCATAGGTGACGCTCCACCTCGCTACTGGAAAATGTATTTAATCTGAAAAAGTGTTTAAACAGAAATATCGAGGTTTTTTAGTTACTCTGTATTTAAAACCGCGCCGATGCCTAGTATTGGTGCAATATTAATACTCAGTACTCCAGTCAAGTGCGGTTACAGCGAGACTTTCAGTACGCTCACGCGTCTGTGTCCTGGGAAATGTGGCCTCGGGAGCGAGACTGAGAACGCAGTGTGATCTTCCATTCTGTGGAATTAACGCACTGCTGTGGTGTGACACATTAACGAACGTCGCAGAGCGACACTTGGTCAGCGACGTGTTAACAGGAAGGAGACGCGTGCTGAGAATTTAACACGTTTCACTACAAGCTCGATGATGGGAACTAGGGCTGGGACGATACGATGAATTCCCTCAGTCACAAGCCTCAAAAGCCTCAGTCACACTGGCTTTTATGTTCACATTCATTTCAGTGGAATTCACCGCCATCACCGGTTTCACAAATAAACTTCACGAGTGAAACTTTGGAGAACTTGTGCCCATCATGGATCAATAATTGACCTCTTAAAGGGGCGGTGCTTCATATTGCACAAGATCCAAAATGGAGGACGTGCTAATCTAAGGTGTGATTAGCAGGCGTGAGATTTGATAGAACACTCACTAATCCGTCAGTCAGTTAGACAGGAGGCTGCATTAGATTCAATAACCGTTGCTAGCAAACCAACTCGGACAGATTAGCAAGCAAGATAGGTTGCCTCCTAAACAAACTCCCAAAGTGGAAAAATGTGTTTATAATATAGGACTTTATTTAGTACCCTAAATAAAGTACCCTATTTAGTTTTGTTTTATTATGACAAAACCATAATTAATTCTCAAACTTTAAGCTTAAATGCTAAATCAAAGTTGGGTAAATTGCTAACCAATCGTCGCAGCCCCAGCTTGGTTACAAACTGCAAATAGCTAAGCTTGAGAAATGAGGAGCGATGGAAACATTTTACTTACGGAAATCTTCGACGTACAGAACGTACTTTTCCCTGCCGGAAAGGTTCTGAAAGCCGATCGTTACGTCATAGTAGAAGAGGCACGTGTACAGGTCGGTGTCGTGGCCCTGCAGGTGTGTGATGCTCACGTTGACTCGTTGGTTCCCCACTTCGTTTCGCACCGAGATGCGATGCTTGAGCGTCTGATCGTTGACTCTGGGCTCGGCCCCGAAGTTTTGATACAGCACTTGTTCTTTGTTACGAATCCACTCGCGGTGCAGAGAAAAAGCAAACGGCGTCCCGTCCATCTTAACGGACATGCAGGAGAACTCGACGGAGGAGTTGCGATGCTTGTGGAGGTACACCACATTCCCAAACGCTGGAGGAGACAAAAAACGGCCATCGTTAGTGACACATCAGCTTATTAAAGGAATAGTTCAGCAAATGTACACAAATGCGTTGGCCTGACAGGACTGAAGTCTGTTTCTTTAGTTTTGTACTAGAGGTACGATGCTAATGTGGCTAACGAGTAATGGAAGTCTCTCACCCAAAACCTTGATGATCTTGGTTTAGGACACAGTTGGACTTACAGTAATCTATTTACTGTGGAACTGAACACTGGAACATCATAGAGGCCACCATCTTGGACAACCTCAATGGGTTTGGTATGACTCCGCCCCCTAGGCACCACCCTCCAAGGTTTGAAGGTGGAATTGCTGTTATTTTACTAAATTGTTTAGCTAAAAATGACATTATCGAGCTTAATTGTGTCATTTGAAGCCAGTATTTGGACATACAGTATATTTATGACAATTTTGGGTGAGATAGGCTTCCATTACTTGTTATCTACAAAAAGCAAAAGTCACACAAACATGCCTCAAAAATGTTCGACTAAGGTCTCCACCTGCTGGGTTCCTGTGTGTTGAGTATGAGGATTATATCGGGATCGAGATTATCCACATAAACATTAAAGTGTAAATGCAGTCATTAGAAACAGATTTAAATCTGATCATCGCTCAAAAGCACTTCAGGAGGATCTGAGACGCATTTTATCCTCATGTTCTACAAGTGTAAACGCCTCCGTCTCTCCAAAACAAGTAAAATCTACTGTAGAATAAGTCTGTAATGTAATGAAACGTCAAGAAGGTGAAAGGGGTGTGCAGACTTTCCGGCTTGACTGTACATATATGTGTGTGTGGTTGTTACAAGTGTTACAAGTACAGTACTTCGCATATCCCAGCATGTTGGTATGCTGGGGTCAGGGTCAGCCATGATACAGCGCCCCTGGAGCAGGGAGGGTTAACAGGGAGGGTTACCCCAACAGGGGCAGCTTGGCGGAGCTGAGGCTTGAACCCACGACCTTCTGATAAGTAGCCCAGTGCCCTAACCACTGAGCCCTAACCTAACCACTGAGCCCGAACCACTGAGCCACCACTGCCCGCCTTTAAAAACATTAAACATTAAAAACAGTCACGATTATTGATGCAGCGACCGTCTTATTCATAAAACACCTAAACACCAGGACACAGGAAGTTAGTGTTGGAACATATAATGAGCTGATTTGCATATGAACGTGCATCATTCGCACGTTATTCCCTTTACAAACCATCGCTTGTGTGTTAAAAGGATGGTTGAAGTGTGTGTGTGTGCGCGTGTCCAGATTTGACGGGGGTGTGGCATATCTCGAACGCTATTGGCTGTTGTGTAAATCAGTCAACCCCTCGACACGCTCCCTCACTGACTTCCTGTTTCAAAATGAAGCGGCATCAGATCACGACGCTGACGCTATATTCCTGCACGAACGCTACAGCTGCACTAATCACATGAATAAATTAGAAATACAGTCTAGTAAATGCCGTGTATTTCTGTCTGGTCCCGCTCCTTTTATTGAGTGACATTTCCAAGATAAAGTGAAATAAAAACTGTGTTTAGGCGATGAACCGGGCGAGAGCGCACAGGGACCACGGCGACGCTGTAAGAGGCGACCATTTCGACCAATTAGACGAACCCTCAGACGTTGCCATGGTTTCCGATGAGGCCGACGCCCCCACACCACCTGTTCGTGGAAGAGGGCGGGGCTCCAGAGCCAGAGGAGGAAGAGGCCAAAGCACTACAACAAGAGGAAGAGGACGAGGTACACACACACACACACTCACTCACTCACTCTCTCTCTAAAATGTTAAACTTGGTGTTATTGTATGGACAGTTT
>JAOUQW010029077.1:0-10137 GCA_028565825.1 Olivaichthys viedmensis | reverse complement strand
TGACCCCAGCTTACCAACATGCTGGGATATGCGAAGAATCAATTTCCCTGTACTGTACTTGTATATGTGACAATAAAGGAGCTTTCTATTCTATTCTATACAGAAGCAATGGAAACCGGCCTGCACGTCGTCCCCCTGCTGCGCAACGGAAAGTCCCCAACATTCTTAGCTGATACCACATTCATCTAATCTTTCATTTCATATGTAGCCCACCCCAGGCTTCTAGTGGCACACTCTTTTAACTCTTTTGTGGTTTAACATCCACAAGAAATGCTACTGTCGCTATAACGACTGTTACTGTATTCTACTCCACATACGCTTGAACCCAGCCGACATCCCCAAAACCGAAACCGAAAGTTAGCAAGGGTGGCTCGCCGTAGGCTGCTGTTCGTTCGATCCAAAAATCATACGCATCTTGAAATATAAACGGTCGATCCTTCGCAATAGCCATAATGAATACACATGCGTTCTGAATAAAACGCTTAACAAAAGCAAATGATCCAGGATTTCCGTGTCGTAGTGCGAGTGACCAGGCGTGCCAAAAAGCAATGCGCACTAGTAGATTGCGCTTTCGTGTACTTACCGAAAGAATAATGAAGATGCTGTGCATCTTTGCTCTTCGTGCTTGGGCCATTGATGCGAACTGTAACCAGCCACAGCTCCTATAAAGACGAGCGACTCTTGAAACGAAATGCTTTCTGGTGTGTTTCAGTTCAGTCACTGCAGACACGCCCCTCTGCCCCATCCAGAACGTGAAGGGGATTTCTGCTGCAGACCACATGACCCTTTCCCACAACACTCCTTATTCCCAGAATTGCTCACTATGGTATTGTGTGATTTAGGACTGGCACAGATGTTTATTCTGCATGTCCCAGTATTAAACGAGAATGCTAGAATATGCTCCTGCGCGCCAAGCTTATAAGAACATTGTATGTTATTTCAAAACGAAGCTATCTTGGTTTAAAAAAGACTATTCAATTAAAATGTGCCACATAAAGGAAACAGTATATGGTCATACCAGTATATGTCACCCATTGTTTGAATGTAAGGAGTCATTTATTGGTGAGGGCCTATATGCGTATTTCTGTTAGTCTCTGTCGCTTTGCACTGTTTCTTCATTCTCATTTTCTTTAGAACCCACCACTATTGATAATGACGGTTCGCCCTCATTGTGTATGCTGGAATAAAAATAAAGAAGTTCTGTCAAAAATGAAATTGACAAATTTCCCCCTTACTCCAAATGTAGTGGCCTACATTTGTCTGAGGTTTGCTGTGTAGTCAGGTAGGAAGTGGTCTATCAGCTCATAGCAACTGCAGCCACTCGCCCAGTCAATAATCACTAAGCCCTCTGTGTTCTGAGTGGTAAAAGTGACAGTTTCATTTTCAAGTGGAATCTTCATTATCTACATGTCAACAGGATTTGTAGTGTGATTAAGCATACATAAATAAATAATTAATAACCAACACACATGGATGCATGCCACATTTAGTGAAATTTCATTTTATTTGGACTTATTTTCTGTGACAATACACAATATATTTAATAATTTAATAATTTAATAATAATAATAATAATATATATATATACTGTATATATAATTGATTCTGTTTTTGGTTAGTGTTCTCAACAAATACTACAGTGGTGGCAATTGTGTGTCAAGTTTCAAGAAGCAGTAGGTAATTTCCCCAGGCTAATGAGGAAGTTGAAGCAGGCTTTATGCATCAGTACTTTTAGGGACATACCTAAGCGGTCAAAAACGTTCTCAAGCACAGATAATAAACTAAGGCACAAGCTTTGTATTGCCTTAATCAATCAGTCAACACATGAACCAAGAAAACAAACAATCAGTCTAATAAAGCAACTAATCACACAGACTTAAATGGCTATAATTAAAATCAATAGGACAAAAAAAAATCAAACTCATCATCCGACTTCCCAAATACAATGCAGAGGAATTTACTGTCAGAAACACGTCATCAGCAAGTATCTGTTTCACTTCCAAATGGAAATAAAACTGGTGTTTTTTTCAATAGTTCAGATTAAAAGGAAAAACTCCAGTGTCCTAGATTAGCATTTGTGACAAGGATTTCCCATGTAGCCACTAGAGATACTTATGCATGAACCATAGGCTATGAGGAATAGGATGTGATAGGAAGTGATAAATGACAAAGAATGCCAATTTGAAGTGTACTTTCTGTATTCTGAATGTCACTTCACTATGAGTTTTGAGTGCTCAAAATAAGAGTTAATGTATGTTTGGTTTGAACACTGAGGGATTCAAGTTTTGTCCAGAAGACAATTGAATTCTAATTATCTATTGTGCCGCATTTTTGACAGGAGATGTTGTCACAAAGCAGGTTTACTGAAATCAAGGTCCAGACCGAAACAAGCCAAGGGTGACAGTGGCAAAAAAAAAGAAGTATGAGGATGACAGAAACCAAGACTCAAAAGAGGAACCTCTAGGCTGTGACGAATAGTGAAGTTTTAATCATAGATTAAATTAACATGTATTGGTTTAAAACAGAGGCATTTGGATTAGCAGTAAAACTATATTATATGTCCAAATGCAACATTAACCAGCTATGCAGTTATTGTTAGTGCTATTGCATTTCTTATAAAATCCACGTTCTTATTTTTCATTCCACTCCCTCTGTGTTGCTGTTCCTAAGTGACTAGTAAAGGTGAGTTGATTAATTGATTTAGATGAGTCTAACCTTGCACTCAAATGCTATTTTCAAACATACCCTTTTCGAATTACACCTCACAACTTATTGATGATGATGATTATCCGTTCAGTCGCAGCCGACTCTCGGTCACTTTATGGATCATCGTTCTCCACGCCTTTTGGCATCTTCATCGTTGTGATCCATGAAGTATTTCGGCAAGATAGTGGAGTAGTTTGCCATTGCTTTCTCAACCCCTCCCCATTTATCCGGGCTTGGGACCAGCGTGCAGCTGTTTCCAATTGCACGGCTGGGTTCCATTGTTAAAAGCGCTATACAAATGAAATTCAATAGAAATTGAATAGAGAGAGATTACTGGTCTAATGAAATAAGTCCAAGATTGTTAAAAGAACAATCGTGACAAAATGTGCCTGTTGCTTAGGAAACCTGATTGTGACTCATCTATTATAGAATTAAGGATACGTCTACATCTTATAGATCAGTGCTAATATTTTATAATCATTATTTAATAAACTAATCGGACTCCAATTATCAATTAACAGTAAATCGTTTTTGGTTTTGGAATAAGCATTATTATACCCTGTGACACACTAGGAGGGAGACCACCATTTTTAACACTTTCAGAAAATAAACAATAAAAAGGGGGCAAGCGTATTCGAGAATTGTTTATAAAATTCCAATGAAATCCCATCGCTACCTGGGGATTTATTATTTTTAAGGAGTTCAATGGCAGTAGTCACCTCTTCTAAAGTAATAGGTTGATCACAGAGATCACGGTCAACATCACTAAGTGATTTCACGTTTGAGAGGGAATTAAAGAAGGCAGCTGCAGAATAGTCACACCAAGTAGACCTGTAAAGTGTATTATAAAAGTCACAACAAAAGTTCGAGATTTTACAAGGGTCATCAATAACACATCGGTTAATGTTTAGTTGCTGGATAGTATTATTTTTGCCTCGGTGTCTCTCTAGATTAAAGAAATATGAAGAATTTTGTTCGCCTTTTTCCAGCCACCTACATCTGGACCTGATAAAGGCCCCTCTTGACTTAGGGGGACTTGGACTATAACTCATCCAAATCATTACGCAATTCAGCAAATCTTACTACGTGGATCTCGAGAAAGAGAGGTTATTTCAGATACAATCTGTTCCTCCGCCAACCTACGCAATTTCATAAGCTGACTACCATGTTTCCTGAGAAATTTACCAACTACAAATTTCTAAAGTTCCCAAAACTTACCATAGGTACCATCCAATCGTGTGTCCCCAGTAGTGAGAAATCATTTATTTATTTATTTTCGAATTTAACTATTTCATGCTTCAAGGCGCCGCCTGCCGCCCCCCTGGTCGCGCTTCCATGCCAATTTCCCCGGCGCTTGATCGCGCCGCCAAGACCACAGAAGCTGGCGCCAGCCGCCCCCCCAGTCATGCTTCCACGCCGACGCCCTTGGAGCCAGCCACAGAAGCCTATCGGCATCGAGCCAGCCAGGATCACAAGCCTCTCTGGAGCGGAGGAGGAAATCCTCCTGGAAATTTTTGAGGGGGGAATGATGACGGCCGCCGAAGCCATCCCAGACGCCGTAGGAGGCGTGGCCGGGTTCCGGACACCGCGGAAAGGTGTCACCCAGTTCCCAAATGCCACAGAGGCCGTCGCCCAGTCCCCAGATGCTGAGGAGGCGTGGCCCAGGTCCCTGATGCCTCAGGGGGCGTGCCCAGGTCCTACGGGTCTCCGGCACCGCGATGGACCGGCTCTTCCGCAAAGTTTGTCTGCCCCCTGATACAGCAGAGGACGTCATCGCTCCGCCCCTGGGCTTCAGGGTCTACGACGTCGCTCTGCTTCCTGCCCCCGGAAAGGGCTTCATCGCTCCTCCGTGTGCTTGTGCAGTCTTAAGCTGTTTAACATATAAAAATAAAGCTTTTCTTTTAACAGAGACTCTCAACCCCCTGGCATTAAGTGAAACTAACAATAAAGACATATGATTTGAACAAGAATTAAGTAAAGTAAGGAATAAAGAGTTTGAGTGCAAAAGGAGCTAAGAACAAACTGCCATCAAAACCGAGCAGCACCATTTAACATTAGCAGCTTAAACTATAAACACTTTTTCTTTGCCTGGTAAACCACAGTGCATGTGAGCTAAGTAACTCTGAGGCAGTCCTATTAGTAAAAGTCACCTGAGTAGCTCATATGATTAAACATAACCATAGAAGCATTACTGGTCTATTCAGACCAGAATTTCTCCTTTCCCCTGAATGAAAGCCATGGCTCCGACAAAGAAGTGGACGGGTGTCGGAAGCATGTTTCTTCCCCAAGCGATGAACGACATCAATTGTCTGCGAGAATTGAGCAGATTCTTCAGGTAGAACCGCCTGACAAATCCTAATGGTCTCCAGGCGCACATCTTCGTTCTCTCTCACAGAAACGCCATACAGCTTCAAATTCCTCCGCCTGGAGTAAGATTCAAGGTCGTCCATTCGTCGCTGTAACACCCCAACTGGCCTCTCAATCTCCACAACGCAAGACTCCAGAGTGGAGATCTTTTTATCCATTTCCTTAATTTCAGAAAAAGCCACATCAATCTTGCCACTCAGCTCCTCAATTTTCTCAGTGTTTCTACCCACCAGCTTCTCAACGTTGAGATCTTTCATTGATAAGCTGAGAGAGAGTAGCAATATTATCAGAGTCAACAACTGACCTTGCAGGCTGGAGCATTTTCTTTTTGGGAGCAGGAAAATGCTCTGGGGACTGGAGTTAGAGGCAGCTGTGGAAAATCGTCATCGTCGAACAGAGAGTAATTCTCTGCACCAATGCCTACAACATAGTCATGTCCACTGTTAGCTAGCATGACGCTAGCCATATCGCGGCTCAAAGAAGAGCGTGGATTTCTTTTCTTGTCAGAAATTTGCCCAGGCTGAAGAGCAGAAGCAGAGCAGGACTGGTCAATGTGTCTAGCTACAAGAAGAAAAAAACGAGCTGCAATGTAAAAGTTACATTTCAAAATACTTGGTGTAGAGCTCGGTACAAAGCTTGCGTTCAGACGGCCATCTTGGGCTCCTCCACACAACACTGAACTAGTTGTCTCACGTCAGTGCCCATTATTGTTGCGTCTTGCATCTCATTAGCGCAGTCATTCCCCTATTCGGTCCCCAAAATGGGAGCGATTATACAGTGTGACGTCACATGAAACGCAAGGGTAGGCTGTGTTCCAATCGGCGAGTTGGATTTCCGCACACTGACACACTCGTTCCTACATTCTAGAACGCTGGCTAGCGTATAAACCATGGAACACGCTTGTATGTCATTCGACGACATTGGGCTTTATGGTGCGTTCGGCAGGACCTCATCAACTCGGAAACTACCGAGTTTATCACCAGGAAGTTGCACTCGAACAGCCGCCAAAGTGATAAATACCAGTCGTAAACTCGGGCTACTTCCATGATACATATAGTTTTAATAATTTAATAATAATTTAATAGAAACATGCAGCAGAGTTTCTCTGTGGCTTCCATTGTTTATGTATGGCAGTGATCAATCTCATTGGTCCAGCTTCTTGATATCCCAGTGGACATATGTATTGTTCACGTGATGAATTTACCATTTACCAACGAGCACCCGAACGCAAATACCTGGTACATACCACTTGGTTCATGTCATTATTTTACGAGTTTACAGCTCGTTTACGAGGACCGCCGAATGCACCATTAATCTGATTTAAACAAGGTTACTCACTCATTCAATCTCGCGGAAATGGTGTGTTATATAACACCAGCACCAGTGAACACGAAGAACATGTTGCCAATTTCCTTATTATGTTGGAATAGGAGCCAGTAAACCTATATAAATAGGCTTTGTGATTTAACCTCCTGTTTCCTTTTACACACTCCACGGCCATCATCTAATCAGATTAACTATTACAGCAATCAAGCCATATCCAATCAGATTATTATAGAAGCCCGTTTATGCCACTTATATTCATATATATATATAAGAAAAATTATATTCTAATTATGAGAAATTAAGTCTTAGTATCTGATAATAATGAGAAACTGTCATAATAATTAGACATTTTCTCATAATTATGATTTACTTTCTCATAATAACCAGACGTTTTTTCATAATAATGATTTAATTTCTCATAATAAGGCAAACATATTTATGACATAGTATCACCTAAGAATGAGAGATTTTCTCAAACGTTTGACTTAGTTTCTCAAAATAACGAAAGATTTGTGAGTGGGTTATTTAGGGTCGAACTTAAAGTGACATCCAATTAAAGGGAGTTATGTCACCTGAACTAGTTAGTTTACTCATGAATTCAGCTTTGTGAGACACAGGACATTATTAACCAAACATCTCAGTACTGACTGGCCCAGAGTCTGTTTTTGCCTTTAAAGTAAAGTGAGAAATGATTCTAGATCAGGCCTCTTCCAAACACACACACACACACACACACACACATAGAGAGAGTTACTGGAATTCTCTTCTAAGCTATTGATTCCTGTCAAGCACCTAAACATAAAGATTATTAAAACATGTTTCTAATGCATTATACAATCGGCCGAGCGGGCCGGAGGCGCAAAAAAAGAAAGGGAGATGGAAAAAGCTGTAACACCGAGCCCAGGTTAGTGTTAATTATTATTGACTCTCCAGAACACACATTTTAGGATTTGGATTATGGATGATCCTGTGCACACACAATGTTCCAAACTGAGACTCACTCGTCAACAGTCAGCCTGGATCGTGCCTCATCAACATGAGTTACAAGGACAACATTAACTGTGGAACTGAATATAAATAATAATAATATATAATATAATATATAATATATTAATATATAATAGCATGTTAAATTTATACAGCATCTTTCTCAAACCCAAAGTCCCAAACCCAATTTATAAAGGGAACAGACAACCACACATCAACAGAAACCATCATCTACAACAAAAAACTAACAGAAACTAACATTTACAATAAAATACCCTAAGAGGAGAAAGAAGGAGGGTAAAAGTGTTAAAAGAACAGGAAAGGCTTTCAGCTCGGCTTTCAGCTTTAAAAGAGGAAATGAAAGAACAGTTCCGGAGAGGTTGAAATAGGGACATAAGGACTAGCAATAGGACACATGGCAGTAACGGTTATTCCATAATTCATCTTCAGTTACTGGCGCTGCAGGCCGGCAGACAGCAGGTATTGAATGAACCGGGAAATGGCTTGGCTCACAGCATGAAAAACTTTCTGGCAGAAAGCTGATATAGTAGTTCACATGACTCCGGCACGGATCGTTGCATTGAGTGAAAGATATAAATCGAGGAGATGCAGTGGGTCTGTTCCTAATGGCCAGACCCCGAAACTGAATCGGTATGTCTAGTAATACCACATCCGTAGTTTTCTGTGGGCTTTATTGGAACCGAGGTAAAGCCTTAAATAAGTAGTATGGGCTTTCATATATAATGTCTGTCCCGCATGTTTCTTTAACACTGAAGACATGGGCCATATTAAACAAACGTCTCATTGCAAGAGTCAGATTTGATCCTCTTGCTCCGATAAATATGCATTCACTTGATCTAAGCGTCTTAACATGAAGCTTATTAAAATATTTGTTGTAATTTTTTTAAACATGACTTATCCGCTTAGCCAAGTGAACAGGAGTTCGGTTAATAATAATGGAAATACAGATTATGGATTATTTTATATTATTTTGAAAATATCTCTCAGATATTAATATTTAATATAATATTTTGAAAATATCCATCTGATTTCATTTCTCAGATGTAATGTAACCTCTGGCCTGAGAAGTAAAGTAACATAGCCTCTATAGTATATACTGTAAATATGATTTAAGAAATATATCAAATTTAACCAATTTTCCCCCTACCCCAAATGTAGTCGATTAGCCAAGACATGTTTGGTGCCCAACATTTGCTTCTTTAGTTTTGGCCTGGAGCTACGAGGCTAATGTAGCTAACAAGTAATGGAAGTCTATATAACCCAAAATCTTTATAAACTTGCTTCAAACGACATTGTTAAACTACTTTAAATCATTCATTCATTCATTTATTCATTTTCAGTAACTGATTTATCCTGGTCAGGGTTGTGATGGATCTTGAGTCTATCCGGGGAACACTGGAAGCAAGGCAGGAATACACCCTGGATGGGACACCTGTCCATAGCAGGCTACATAATCTTGCTATTAAGTAATTTTTTTTGTAAAATACACTCTTAGAAAAAAAAAAAGAAATCTAGAAAGGGTTCTATATTATCATCGGCATTACTTCCAGCTTTCTGGTACAATCACACCTTCAAACTTTGGGAGGCCTAGGGGGCCTAATGATACCAGATTGCATTAAAAAAAAAGGAGTCATTCCTGTTGTCCAAGATGGCCACCCCCAAGAAATGTTGTTTATGTTTATAGATTACAGTAAGTCACATTGTGTCCTAAACCACATCAGCAAGTCTGTGTGACATCACTGAAGAACTGGAGGTGGTTTAAGGCAAGTGCACGTGACCGCGTGGCGCGGTTGCTATGAAGACCGCGCCACTCACTTTTGTGTATGTACTGTTCCTGTCCTGTGCACGCCTCCGTTACGTCATTAGTGGTGTCAC
Organism: Olivaichthys viedmensis; assembly: GCA_028565825.1. Classification (NCBI taxonomy): domain Eukaryota; kingdom Metazoa; phylum Chordata; class Actinopteri; order Siluriformes; family Diplomystidae; genus Olivaichthys; species Olivaichthys viedmensis. Next base: position 855 of record JAOUQW010029077.1, on the reverse strand, counting down.
CTGTGTTCCAGCTGTTTCATGTCAGTTTCCCTTGATTGTGTTTGTATAAATATCCCCTCTGTGTCTGTGTCACATGTCGTCGATTGTGACTGTCATGCTGTTTTGTAGTTCAGTGTTTGTTTGTGTTTCATGTTAAAAATATATGTATTAATGTTAAAACGGCTCGCGCCTGTGTCCTCCGTCCCGCCACTACACCGTGACACTCCACTTCATCACTCATTATTTTAATATAACAGTACAGTTCATGTGTAACTACACAGGTATTAGACATACTCATTATAAAATGTGAATGCAGTCTCGTGGCACTGCTGGTGTTCAACATCTTCTAAATACCATCAGGAGCAGTGGGTCCTGCTTGTGGCTTTCCATTGGAACAATGGGAATGAGATTAATGTTTGCTTTTTAATGAGATATTTGTGAGAATCTATAATGTTTTAGATAACTGCACTGTTTTTCTTTCTATTGTAGGTGACATCACACAAAAAGGATATGAGAAGAAGAGGGCCAAGTTACTCACTCCCTACATAATCCAGGCACAAAGTATGATATCCTGGATATATTTTCTCTCTCCTGTCTCTCTGACACACTTTCTCACTTTCTCTCTTGTTCTCTTTCTGTTCTGTTCTCTAATGTTTGTGCTCTTTTATTGTGTGTGTTAAACCCGTCTGTCTTCTGACTGGTGCATAAATGATGATATGGTTATAAAACAACCCTTGAACCTGTTCCACTCTGAACTCTTTCTCCACCCTCTAGTGGTCAGAATAGGTGTTGCATGACATATTATCAAGTTCAAGTTCAAGTAGGTTTTTATTGTCATTTCTCCATATACCTCGTATACATTGAAATGAAATGTCG
>JAOUQW010029076.1:0-10141 GCA_028565825.1 Olivaichthys viedmensis | reverse complement strand
GCTGACAGAAAGGCTACGGTAACTCAGAAAACCACTCTGTACAATTGTGATGAGCAGAAAAGCATCTCAGAATGCACAACGCGTCGAACTTTGAGGAGGATGGGCTACAAAGGGAGGCCCTATCCAGTATTAGTATATTAGCCCCCAATAAAGTGTATGATTAATGATATGAAAAAGTGTTTTTTCATGTTCCTGAAAAATTGGAATTTTGGAGATTTTGGAATTTTGCATTTTATCATTGTTGAGTCTAACAAGAAGACTGTCATTGATTATGGCCATGGTACATGCTATAGGCAAAATAAAACCAAAATATTTCAGTAGATTTAAATACATTCAGTTAAATCAGACTTAAGTTAAAATGAATGAAAACTAATGAGATTAAAAAAATAATTAAATAAAGCTTTGTATTTCTTAAAGAAGTCATAGATTATACCATTGCCCATATTACTCCTGTTGAGAGAACTGATGCAATGGCCTAGAACAATCCTCTGCTAAGACAGAGAGAATTCCTTTTTATCTAAATTTATATCTACTAGGCCAACTCCTAATGAATTTACTTCCATTAATGACACTAAAGATTTTTTTCTTTTTTCTTTGTTTGAGACTACATGCTAATTTCAATTAGGATTAAAATTTAATTAGGATTGTATGTTCTAAATATAATTCTATCAAATCATCCTGAACACCTTCAACAGGAAACCTCTAAGCAATGGACACTTTCATTACTACCTGCAAAACAGAAATTGGCAATATAAAGTTCAACATACACACAAAACCCTTAACCTACATAAGGAAGAATACTTGGCACTTTAAGATCTCAACAAAAGAAGTGACATTATTATAAAGCTTATAAATATGTTTTTTTTGGAGAAAAGGATGCAAAGACATTTTTTCAACACCAGCTTTTATAGGTAAATTGACAGTGACATCCCTTTAGTCCTCCATCAGGCAACACATGCAATAAGTGATATTTGAGCTTAAACATTTAGCAGGACATCTCTCTGATTCTGCACAGAACCTAGTTGTAGATAAGACAATCCAGGCTCTTCTAATGTACCTGCTTGTTTCTAGATGACATTTTTCAACCTATTGCAGCACGCATAGACACCCCCTGACACTGGGTGTCGTAAGCTTTTTTCTAGCGAGAGCGTGTACAGTCTCTATCCTCCTATCAGCTCCAGGGTCAGCGTGCAAGATCCATGGGAGTCTGTAACTCCCACCCGAACATCAGCGCTGCTGGCGTGAACCCCGTAGACTCCATAGCCACAAGGATGTAACGGTTCCTGGCGTCGGTGGCGGGGAAAGTACCCATGACCGCCACCCTTTCCATGGGGGAACCTGACTGCAGTGACTGGAGAGGTGCATGGGAATGCTCAGCCGGTCCTTTCTTAGCTGTACAGAATTAGCAGCAATGCACAAACAGCTCAGATCCATACGACACCCCGGCCAGTAGGATTTTTTGCCTCAGGCTCTTCAATGTCTTAACGACCCCAAAGTGGCCGACCCCCGCCGACCCGTGAACAGTCTGCAGCGCACTCTGCCGCAAGCTCTGTGGCACTAGCTGCTGCCAGATAACACAGCCCGGGGCCGCACCTTCCCAGTGCCGATATAACAGGCAATTTCGCTCTGCCAAGCAGCCCCATTGCGAGCAGTACGCTTTTATGGTCGGCCCGTGTGAGTGATGTTCGATCAATCCGGCCTCCGCCCCTCCTGTAGCCAACTCTGTTCTCTCGCCAGTTCTGTGTCGCTACAGTGTGCTTGGCGTAGCTCCTCTTTGCTAAAACCCTGAACAGGCCTGTCACTCAGTGCGATCTCTGCCGATGCGCACCGATCTCTGCCGATGAGCACCTCTCCTGCTGCTCACACTTAGCCTATAGCCATTCACAGTAACGACATTGCTATATCAAAGAAATAATGAAAAATGTTGGCCTTGCACAGTTCCCACTTTCCTCTATGCAATCCAAATTAGTTTCTTCCTAGAAAATTTATTATTATTATATTAGGATATATTAGGCCATATTGTGTAGTTTAAAGGCTGTTTGATCACAATGTAAGTAAACCATTTGTCCCAAACATCATTGCAAAGGTTTAAGGAAGAGCACAAGTCCTACAACACATTTTGATTGGGGGCACTTTCAGAATACTGTCAACAGATTGAAACTCAAATTTCATGCAAATCAGTTTAGCCGCACGGATGGGAGGACTTTATAACCTCCATGCAACAATACTGCCATTTCACTGGCCACGTTTATGGGTGGTAGAACTACTGTCATTTATTTTTAATGGTGATTACTGTAAACCATCCACAGAAGGACAACCACAATCAGGTAAAGGAAATGCAGCGTCGCCACGTGTTATGTTTTTATAGTCTAATTGAACATACAATAGAACAAGCCATTTTTTAAATTTCTGTATATTGTATGGATGAGTGTAACTGTCGGTATTAAACTGATTTGTTGGTGTTAAACAAATAAATAAATCAATTCTACAATTCTTTTTTGTCAGACGAGTCAAGAAATACACGTCTAATCTGTCTGATGCAGTGTACAAACACACATTTAAATGCAAATTGGCGTATTTATGTGTGCTTTCAAGAATGGAAAGCAACACATCTCAATAGATTTGACGTTTCGACGACCAACACCAGCATTAGTGTACCATGGCACCTTGATTGGAAGAGCCATCACTGTAACTTTTTTTCCCATTGGACCAAAGCATCCCCACCTCTTACAAAACAAGGTGTGTTTCCGACGCTCTTGTCTAAAATTAGCATCATTACGCTGCAGCCTACACAAACCAAACTTTAAGTAATTAGGGAGGCTCCCTTGGCGTTCCAGCCGGGATCTCTCGCAGTCTCGCGCGATTCCACCGCTGAAATATCGCGAAGTTCTCTCGCTGTGTGTGTGTGTGGCACCCACTAGTTTCAGGAAAATCCAAGAAAGGTGGAGACTTGGGGATAAACTTCCTGCACTGTACTCGTCAAAGCAAAAAAGATTTAAAAAAAAAAAGACTATAGCTTGCAAATAACCGCCAAGCCGCCGTAAAGGGCAAAGGCGTATGGATTTATTTCGCGAATCGAAAATTGCACGTAAACGCGGCTCCGCACAATTACACGGATAAATACACATTGCTAGCATCCAAGTTGCTAGCTAACGTCGGCTTACAGGACGTGAAGACGCTTCTGCATCAAAGGGCAGTATGGGTGAGTGCAATATCCCAGTTAATGCGGCTTTTTCCGTATGTTATAATGCGACTTCGGAAGTAGCGTTCCGCCGAGTGGACGGCGCCATGCGGCATATCAAACGAATCTGGCACGGAACGTCACTGTAGCAAAGCTGGCTAGGCTCGTTCTAACCAGACAATCCTCTCTTGCGGCACGGTTACGCGGCGGTGCGTGGCTAATTGGGCAAGTCGGAAAAGTTCGCATACATTGACGAAATGCGCCATATCGTGAATGTAAGTGAGCGAAAATCCAACTCGTATGGGCCGCAGGCGTTGAAGGAGAGACGTCTTCTTCTTTCGCTGAAAGTTGTCGTAGTGCTGTGAAGCTGGGAAGTCAACAAAACCGGAGCAGCTAATTCCGCCTGCCACCGTTCATAGTTCTCGAAAGTGATCGGTGCTAACGTTGCGATGTGGTGCTACTGAAATATAATCGTTTTATTTATTTATTTATTTTATTTTTTAGAATTCTACTCCGTGTGCGCTTTGAACTGTGTTGACTTGGCCATGGCTGCGCACGAGTCCGAAAATAAACGCCTTCGTAATATGAACTTTGCAAAAAATGACTTGAGGTTTGGGCTTGATCTTCCTATTACACTGTCTGCTGTGTCCCTGTGAGCCTAGTGGATTTCTCATGGGGCTTGTCGCACTGTTGGTTCAGTGTCGTTTTTGGCCTTGGCTCTGAAGTTGCCGTGTCCCGACACGTCCGTGCTCGTTATGTGTGCACTTCGTGTGCACTACGTTGCAAGGTTGAAGTGACACACATCCAGTATGGTCCCACTGAAGACACCTCAAGCCACACTCCCTCTCTCTGCGCCTCTCGTGGCCTCGTCCACAGACAGCTCAGCGCCTCCACAATGTTTCATCTGCTTTTCATGTTCACAACAGGGTTCTCCTGATCAAAACCTAGGTTGTTGATACGCTTTCCAAGCACAACAATAATCATTTACAGAGCCCATCAAGTAATGGACTACGAACAATTTGGCAGGCCATTTGCATCGTGTACATTAGTTTTCAGAAAACGACAGTTTTGACAAGCCACACTTTTGTGAAAATCAGCCGAAAATTCTGGAACCATGGCGCCGCTTCAACCCGTGTACTAAAATGGCAAACGGAAGAATGTTATGTTCGCAATTTCCTGACTTGACTAGGTAGTTGGCCAACTTGCATGCTTGGCTAGCTGGTTAATCAAGCCCAAAAAGCATCCCAGTATTGGGACAGGGGCGGGGGCTTGGGGGCAGTAAAAGCTGTGCAGCTGACCTTTTCATGAACAGGTGACGAGCTGTCAGCCAACCTCCAGAGCAAATACTCTGTGCTGCTAGTGTCTTTGATTCACTCTCACAAATATGACAGTTTTTGTTGTTGCTCCCAACATGAAGCGCGTAATTCGAAAATGTGCACATCCTTAGGGCAGAGGTTTGCTCACACTTATGACAGATATGAGTTGCATACAAACGTTAAAGTGAACCGTCGAGGCAAAAGGATTGAATTGAACTAGAGGACTTGTAATGGGAATGTAGCTGTTGCCACTACAGCTGATCCAATGCTGCATTCACGTCATGTGGGAAAATTTGGGAGGATGGAAAAACTTGAAAATGTTCACCTATTTCCATTTTGTTTACTAAATAAAAATGGCAGTTGTAGGTTTTTGTATAACATTAGCTAGCAAGTAGCTATGTTTATGTTAATCATTAGCACATCTTTTTTTAATATTTAATACAACTGAAGCAGGTGGTGCAGTTTCAGTTGTCATTTTTTATTATCAGAAATATAAACTAAAATTCCTAGGATGCACGGCATGTTTATGTAGTCAGTTGCCTCACTTCTGGGTTTGGTCGGCGCAATCGCAATTAAAAAAAATTAGCAATTGATTACTTGATATTAAAAATAAATGTGTGTGTGTGTGTGTGTGTGTGTGTGTGAGATTTTGCTTTACTCAAACTGCACTAATTTAATAACAAAAACGTAACATTTTCTCTTTTAGTCTAAGTAGCAAAAACTAGGCAGCTGATTGAATAGTGTATTTGAATGCAACCACATATCAATTAGTTTAGAATTTTATATTGACAAACACAGAGTAGAGGCGTGTATCAGGACTGGGATCCCGCGTGATCCAACAAAAAAAGTCGCTGGAGCGGGCGGTCCAATATGAAGCTTGCTGGACAAAGAGAGAGAGTACATTTCCAATAACATTCAGTAGCCTAAAACTCCATTAAAGGTCTTCAACTACAGTGAACCAATATCATGTACCTTGGGTTTGCGGATTAAGCCCATTTTACAGCAAAACTACGCCGCAACCGCCTCACATCACTTCAGTTTACCCCACGCTCTGTTTGCGTAGGTCAAGTATATGCATTCATTTCTATGTTTTTATCCACGTGTTTAGTTAATATAACGTGCAAATGTCTGGGTACAGACCGTTTATTGGAAGGTGAAAACAGTGGCTTAGAAAATCACAAGGAAGCAATATTAAAATTTTATAATAAACTTTAATGTTTTTTTTATTTACCCACAGTAATACTTTTTTAGGCACAAATATATATTTTTATTTAAGCCCCACCAACACAGTTAGGCCGAATCCCTAAATATGCTTACTACGTAAGCGTAATGGCGTTGTAGAATATATCTAGTGCACTATATGTCCAATATAATGTCATTTGAGATTTAGCCATAGAAACAGTCTCCACTGTTGGAAATTAACTACTAACATGTAAACTAGTTACATGAAATATCACTGTTCGGTCACATACTTTGTGTCCTACTTTTCTATATTTTATTACAAAAGTTTGATTTAATAAATATGTATAGAATGTCACAAATGATGTATATTTATTTAGACCCATTGTACTTCATTAATTGACCAAGTCACATGGCCAAAAAGTTTACACATAGAGATAGATCGAACATTGAAAAACGGGAGGCTGGCAGGGAATTTGTTTGCATAGCCTTGAATGCTTCCCCCTTCACCGCCCATGCATCAGGGTGTTAATGAGTTATGTAAGCATTTAATTGAAAAAGGCTGCCACTAGGAAGCATGGAAGTGAGTAAGGCAACAAATAAATGTGCTCTGCCTTAAAGCATTGTACAATGTTTTGGAATTGTACTGGGTAAAGAAACCTTTTGCTGCTTCTTCATACAGATGCTGGGAACATCTTTGAATGATCAGATTCACATTTATAAGAAAGCCTTCTGATAAAGTCGTAGTATGTTTCCATCAAAAAGTCTCAAATTTGTGCAAAAAAAAAAAAAAAAGGCTGCCCAAACACATTTAGCCTAGCATAAGTGTGTTTATTGTTTATTTGAAAAATGCATTTTATCTCATCTTGTCTTAATCATTACACCAACCATTCTAAGCATACATTTTTGCAATATATGGACACTTTTTCAAGTTTTGAGCATTTCCATTCAGATTTTGTATTGCGCGACTTTAAAAATTCTAATAAAATCAGGCAGATGGAAACCACTCTAGTGTCACATATAGAAACAAAACCATGACATATTATGAAAGCTTTGGAATAGAAATGCACACCTGTGTTTGACCTAAATGCAGAAGGCTTGTTTCTTTTTTGGCTTGTGTGAGTGTTTAAACTGAACGTGTCAGGTCTCGACTGCAAGCTGAGTCACTGCAGATGGTTTTAAAAGAAGTGAAAATTTTTCTTTGCTTTCAGACTCCAGGATATTTAACCACATCTTCTCTCAAGCTTTTTTAGCATTTAGAGAAATTTGAAGATAGGCCCCACCGACCTTTTTGTTTATTGTTTCAAATAGGAGTGTGGTGGTATGATAGAATTATTAGAATTATCACTTGACATCATGACTTTTGGTGCATTATGGTATTTGCTTGCATCCTCACATTTTCAAGGAGGATGACAAAAACACCACAGCAATGCAATAATTTATGTTTTACTGATTTGGGAAACTGCTGTAATAATCTTTAACTTTAATATTTTTGACTTGTTAAGAGTATTGCTTTTCAGTAATTTATCAAAACAACATAGAAATGCAGTTTTCTCTTCTTTATTTGTCTTTAAAAAAAATATGCTACCCTTTTTAAAAAAGTTTTTAGGAGATGTGCCAAAAATGGAAATAAGATTTTATGTACTGGTATTGCATACATTTAACTATACAACACTTTTAAATGTATACAGAGCTTTACGCTACATGGACTGATAAAAAAACTCGACTCATCACATTACTTTTGCTTATAAGACACCATCTACTCTTCGTAGATATTAAGAGTATCTTCCTACAGAACACCATATGAAGCTAGATTACCCTTTTTAAACATTTCTTTTTAAACAGGTCAGAAATTTCAAAACTGTGCTTGCCTTTCCCCTTTAAAATAAACATACTTTATTCGCTAACGACAGTTGAATAGAAGACTTCTGTAAATAGATAGCCATTTTTGTAATTCCAATTATTTGTGCAGAGTCTGCAGACATCTGAAGGGTGAAAATAAGGAAAATTAGTTGATGAAAATAGATTTGATAAAGCTTAGGAAGTAAAAATCAAACTGATCAAAATGAAAGTGAATTTAAAAAAGCAAGCAATTAATGGACATTTGATTTGATAAATTCAAAGATGATTTAATTAAAACAGTGCAGATTTATAAAATATGACCCGTGTTCATGATTTATCATTACATTCTGTCCTTCATTGTTTTTCATTCACACTACATATCTATCATTAACATGCAGGATGGCAACACAGAAGGGTGTAAGTAAATTATATAAAGAAAGGCGATGATTATTAAATTATGTTTCTAATGACAACTGAGTTTTTAATCCACATGCTTTTTCATCTATCATTTTATTGTCATTTTTGTTACGTCCGTGTCATTTTATCATTTAAGCAAGCATTTTAGTCTGCCTCGTTAATCATTTATCGTGGGTAATTTTTGACCTCGTTTGGGTCAAGTTGCAGTTGTGGAGTCATTATTAACGAGGAATAAACATGAGTCTGCATTAGAGTCTGCAGAATGAATTTCACTAATAAAATACTATTTAAATTTTCATTCTATTTGCATATTTGAAGGCCATATCCACATTCGAAAGTTCTACTTTTAGTCACCCAATGCAAAATTCATATTAAAAAAAACCCATATTCAAAAACCTTGATGTATGAAAATAAATGGTCTGAATAAATGAAAAGCTTATTTTTACAATTAAAAATGTTCAATTTTCAAATTAAATAGGGATAAAAGGAACAAATATTACATGCAAATACTTGATGTCCAACAGGCATTATCAGAGTTATGTTTTTTCTGTGGCTGAATTTCGAATGCCTTTCTATTGGGCATGTAGTGCACCACGTAGGTTCTAAAATGGCAATAGGTTGTATCCTATGTTTTGATGATAAATAGTGAATAGAAAGCCATTTGGGATTCAAACTGTGTTGAAGGGGACATATTTTTACGTGTTAAAATAGTCAGAGCTGTGTCCTGGGTGTCTGGTCAGATTTGGCGGGAATTCGGATTTGGCGGGAATTCGAATTTGGAACGTCATACGCCAGCTCAGATACGCCAAATATCATCACGCTCCAGCTTTATGCACAAAAGAAGTCCGGCTACACGGTGGTATATACTGGAAAAATATTTACTTTTAAAGAATTAAATGCTGAATTTGTGTCCAGAAAGAAGTGCAGCCCGCCTTCAGAAGTAATCCACAAGTGAAAAGCAGGAAAAAATATGGACACGTTTTCATACGTCAAACAGCGTCTTATTTGGCACTCGTTTATTCAAGATCAAAAACCAGAACTTAAAATTGCAGCTTGTTGCGATCTAGCTATAAACACGGTTCAAAGATCTCGCATGCATTTGAATAAAACTCATAGGCAGAGGCAAAAAATTATTAGCTGTATTCTAGGTGCAGACACCAACTGACGAAAGTCTCTGTCCATTACGTTTATAAGTTAACAGAGAAAACCTGGTTTGTAAATTCTGGTTTGACTTGAACAGGTGACTAGTGGGGCAGTGCATATAATTGTGGTGGATGGTGTGGTGACAAAGGAGGTAACTAATTTAATATTTGCTGAAATTCTACTTGTCTGGTTTAGCAGATAATACCAAACACTGATTTCCCCCCATAAATGTTCTATCCCAACAAGCTGTGATAATCTGTTAAGAATGGGGTTGAATAATTTTTCATTATTTTTCCATTTGTTTTAAGCTTTTATGAAACTAGCTGAGAGAACTAGGCTGCCCCCCCCCCCCCTTACGATGTTCAATGGAATCTAAAAGCTTTTGAAGATCTCCTGCACAAAGAATATGTGAAAAATCTCGACAGCCTCTCCCTGCATATCACCTGTGGTTCTACCAGTCTGTGTTAATCAAAAGATCTCAGTTAATGACGAGAATAGTTAAATAGTAAAACCGAACAAAACAAGTGTGTCCAAACTTTTGACTGGTACTGTATGTTGAGATAAGGCTTGCAACTGTGCTCACTGCATATTTTCTGTCTATAGGTATATACAGATTAGCATAAAAATGTACTCTAATGCTGTGTGTTATGGAGGACAATACGGTACTGTATAATTCAATTCAATTTTATTTGTATAGCGCTTTTAACAATGGACTTTGTCACAAAGCAGCTTTACAGAATTCCAGATGTAGATCTAGATCCCTAATGAGCAAGTCAGAGATGACAGTGGCAAGGAGAAACTCCTTGAGACAACTTGAGGAAGAAACCTTGAGAGGAACCAGACTCAAGAGGGAACCCATCCCCTTCTGGGTGACACCGGATAGTGGGATTATAAATTATTACAGTAAACAGTTATATAGAGAAAAGAAAAACAGCACTAAATGTGTTTAAAGGATGTTTGGTATGAACATATAGTAAATAAGAGTGCTGGGATGAGCACAGGATAGTCTTCATGATTACAGCTGCAGTCCGTAGGAGATGTAAGTCTGCAGTATCCAGGTGAG
>JAOUQW010029075.1:0-10143 GCA_028565825.1 Olivaichthys viedmensis | reverse complement strand
AATAGTCGTGAATAGTGCGCAGTGAGTGAGTTAGAGAGAGACAGTTGAGCGTCCCGATGGTCTGTTTCAGAAGAAGCTGTTTTTGAGGTGGCTGGTGTGCACCATGATGCTCCTGAAGCGTTTGCCAGAGGGTAGACAGGAGAACAGGGAATGACCTGGGTGAACGGCATCCATAATGATGAACTGAGCCCTCATCTGGCATGGAATTACATAGATATGCGGGCGTTGAGGGGGATCAGCACTAGAGGTGTGCATCTGGATTGGGATCTCACGGGACCCCAATGCGGGCGGTCAGATATGAAGCTTGCGGGGCAAAGAGAGATAATACATTTCCAATAACATTCATAAAAACTCCATTGAAGGTCTTAAACTACAATGAACACAAAACAGGTACCTCGGGTTTACGGCCCATTTTTTTCCCCACGAGATCTACTTCTCTTTTTTTATTAAAGTAAATTTAATGTATGAAGTGAGATTAATCTGAAGTACTTGCACAAAGGTGATTGCTTGTGGTATCCATATGAATTGGTAGGTTATGGATTTGATTGGATGGTTTAAATATTGTTGAAAAATAAAGTAAAAATGCACAGTGAAATTGGTAGCTGGGCAAAAGAGAAAGAAATATGAGCGTCGTGATGTTTGAGATTTGTATTGAGTACTTAGAAGGTCTAAATTAAAATGTATGGAGTTAAAATTGTTTTTTTCCCCCATGGAAATGTAATTGAGTAAAACTACAAGTATATTTTTCAGTTACACTTAGATGAAGTAGAAATCCCCTAAAATTAAACTGAGGTTCAGTAAGTTTATAGTAAGTACTTTGAGTAACATGTAATATATGCATGTTGCTGTTTCTTATTCATAGGGTTTAAATGTTTGAGGCCATGTTGGTGATAAACATGACATCAAACATGACATAGAAGCAGACACGGTTGTCAGATTGGGGTTTTCTCAGCCACATTAGATTTTTTGTAAACAGATTGGCCTGCAGAAAAAGCCCTTGGCCTGGTTGATATAATTTAGATGTAACTTCAGATACAATTTGTGATGTTCTCTAGTGAATTTGGGCCATTTTTATACTGTGAATGTGCTGGAAACAGTTGATCTAATTTGGCAACCCTGGAAAATCGATTATCCTACATCTTATTGGCTTTTAAGCTTTTAAACTCAATGTGCCATGAATGCAGATCAATGCAAGTCCACAGTGTAAAACTCTATTAAACACACATACAACTGAATTTTTTGTTCATATTGAGCTTCATAATGAGTTAAAGAGCTGATTGAGTCGTGTTAAAGCTGGAAAAACTCGACACCACTGACGCTTAACTCCTTAACTGGACAGGTTAAAGTGTTCATTAGTATTCAGACGTAGCTTATATTACCTGCTACTACAGTCGGCTCTGAAACTCTGAGGCTCTGATTTCCTAAATGTGTGTGTTTGTAAAAACACGTCCAGACTTAATGCCACATGCAAAAAAACATTTGATTTACTAACTGATTTACTAACAGGCTCTATGGAGGATTGTGCCTTTCACATGAGCAAAATAACACGTGTTGTCCTTTTTGTGTTTGCCTTAATGAATATGTAATTTGGGGCGTTTCTACATAAAAGTGTAAAATACAGGACGGAGTCAATGCTAATAGATTCATTTATCACCTGCAGTGTGAAAGTCACTTTAGGAACTGAGATTGTGTAAATTAATACACCCGGAGAACAGCTATTAAATTAAAATGAAAAGAACAAGAAAGTTGATCTAAATTAATGAATAAAAGGTCTCAAAACATTCAGAATTTTTTTCAAAATGATGACTTAGTATTACAGCGGTAAAGTTGCTTTTATATTAGATATTCGCCACACATTCACACCTCCGATGCATTTTAAGAGCTTTTGAATGAAAGGTTTTCATTCATTGGTCATTGGACCTTATTAACAAAATGCACATTCATTTCTACACACTTTTATTTTACACTCATATCGGAATTTTAACAGTTTTTCTGTTATACTTGAGTTTCAGATTCAGTTTCACTCCTCACGGTTATCGAGAACAATTAGGCCATGCAAAAACCTCATTTAAATATTGTTTTCTTCCCCGACTTTGCACATGACATTATGCACGCAATTATTCTTTGTAAACCACCTGCAACATGCCCACTAACTGCACACGCAATCTATTTGATTGCACACACAGATTAGTATTTGTTATTTGGGATTTTAGTAAATCAGGGCTTCAGTGTATCAATGAACAACATTTTACTCAGCTGATATGTAGTATAATGTCATACAGAAATGAAAACTTGAGACAAATCTTGAGATAAAATGGTAAAAGTCTCGTATTGGTGAGTCAACCTGACTGGACTGTTCTAATCTTTTAAACTAATCTAAGTTTCTTCACCACTGGTGGGAAAGTTTTCAACGTTAAAAGGCTGTGGGTGATTCACACCCTTGACGGCATGCGACTGACATGACACCAGAAGTGTGAATCAGGGTGAAACCACCAGGTAGAGGATTTTAGGATGTCACTGTAAGGACCTGATTTATATTTCTGTGACTGAGAATCTGTGAACAAGTGCATACGTTCGCATGGGCATCTGCCAGCATATTAACAACGAAATTGAAGAAATCTAATCACACCCCCCTTATTTGTTTAAATTCTTACTTTTTTTGTAATTAAAGTAACTTGAATGTTTAAACAGCAAGTGAGACTAACATGCAAATTGTCCTTGTGCAAAGATGATTGGATGATTGCCATACAAATTGGTAGGCTATGGATATTAAATATAGTTAATAAATATAGGGTGAATCGTGATTCATTGCATTGGTAGCCAAACAAAAGAAAACAATATTTGAGTCGTGATCTTTGTAATGAGTTGTAATGAGTATTTGAAAGGTCTAAATATAAAAATGTAAGGTGTAAAAAGGATGTTTTGGAAATGTATTTGTATAAGTATTCATTTTCAATTATACTCAGGAAAAATGAGACTTCATTTCTTCAGTGCTTTCCAATTCTGCATTTTTCAGTGGTGAAGTGGAGCATCACCACTTTTAAAAACAAGTAGCTGATAGGTAGTTCAATTATTTTATCAACCGAGCAGCGGAGTAAACACTATATATTTAGTTTTCTTGATGTATGTTATATTATTTTCTTAAATTTCCCACCTGGGATCAATAAAGGGTTCTTATCTTATATATTTCGAGTCTTTTCACTGGTAAATATTTATTTTGCAGTTTTTATGGTTTCAAATTGCACTTTATGTCTTTATTTTGATCCAATGATGGAGCCGAGTTTTTTTTTTCTCTTTGGTTGATTGCGCACCTGTGAGCGTGTTTGTGTCAGACAGAGGAGCACCATATGCACAGATTTGTCAATCAAATAAGCCCCACCCCATGGTTATGGTGACGTCACGTGATGGGACATCATTTAATTCAGTGTCGACTCACAACTTTTTTAGGAGATACACTGGCAAAGGAACAGTATTTTTGACTAGACATCAGATCATGTTTTTGTTGCATTTTTTCACTGGTCTTTAAATAAAGCTGAATTGGTGGAAAGACGGTCTGTGAACATCACTTCACATATAGGAGACTCCAAAATTATCATTAAGTAGAGTCATTATAGGATATGACCATTATAAGACCATTATAAGACCCTGAGTTGATGATAAAGGATCGTTAGAGTGTAATGACCGCTGCAGCTCTGGATACTTTGCTGCGTTCACTGCATTAAATCACCATTAAAGAAGCCACAATGTGTCTGATAGACATGCTGCCGAGTTTAAATGTTGCTTTGGTGGAAAACTATAACGGTGAGAGAGTGCAGTTGGGAGGTGTATTATTCTCCGAACACCTCTTTACATTCAAGTTTAAAACTTTACCACCGTATCTGCAGTGCAGCTCAGAGCGGATAAAGACACGGAGCCGGGAACCAAAAACATCTGTTCTCCACTTTTTATTTATTTTTTAGATTTTATAGCAATACAGTGTAACATTTATAATAAAAAAGCCAATGTATCTCTTCTTCATATTGATATAAACAATGCTGATGGAAATGGAGCCCCAAAGTCCTTTCTCATTCTGTGGGATCCTCATGAACACCGGTCAAGTTTGCCAGATTGAGCATGTTTAACCACCTGTCTTATTATTTCATAAACCCATTGCGGTGGAAAGAAATTAGCCTCTGTGCTGCTGGTGTACATGTAAAAAATGTATAATCTACAATTTATAGCTGTTTAATGGTGAATTGGGGTAATACAGTCAATCCAACCTGGCAACCGAGAGACCAGTCATTTTTTGAACACTTTCATTTCACCTTGTTACTCTGAGGGTCAAAATGAGTTGAACTTCATCTCTGTAATATAAAAATGATTTTTAAACTCGATTGTTCATGTTCAGTGGAGAAATTGAGTCAGGCACATTAATACATTTTTTCAAATATTCTTCCACCTTTAGTAAAAAAAAAAAAAAGACCTAAATAGAACATAATGAGTTAGGTGCAGTGGTGGCTCAGTGGTTAGGGCACTGGGCTACTGATCAGAAGGTCGTGGGTTCAAGCCTCAGCTCCGCCAAATTGCCCTTGAGCAAGGCCCTTAACCCTCCCTGCTCCAGGGGCGCTGCATCATGGCTGACCCCATCTTACCAACATGCTGGGATATGCGAAGAATTATTTTCACTGTACTGTACTTGTATATGTGACAATAAAAGGCATTCTTCTTCTTTTTGAGTCCACTAAAGTGTTAAAGAAACAAAGTCGAAGTACCCCAGAATTCAAAAACTGTTGCATTTAAAGATATAGGTGTTTTGGGTCCAAATTGTTAACACCACGCTAAATTCACATTTATCTACTTTAAAAAAAAGAAGTCTGTGTGTGTGTGTGTGTGTGTGTGTGTGCATATGTGATCACAAACTGATTTCAAATTATTAGAAGATGACGTGGTACCTGAAACCTTTAGGCGTAGAAACCTGTGCGCTAAACTTAACTGATGCAAGTAATTTTTTGTTATTTTGTATTTTAAGGTTTGGCCTCTGTCAAAAAAGAAAGAAAAAAAAAGTTTATGACAATGCGAGGTATCTCGACTCCACTTGAGTCAACCTGTGACAAACGCAAGCTAATTTACTAGCAGTTAACTAATTGGCTAGCTATTAGGGATGGCACCAAGGCATTTCCATAACTGTGTATTCATAGATCCCGGCATTTTTATTGAGGGTAAAGGTGTAGAGGCGTTCCTAGTCTACTTTTAGTAGTTTCTTGGGCATAGAAAGCATATTAGGCACATTATTCCACATAAACTATTTCTACTGGTATAAAACTTGAAGAGCATTTCTGTTCTCATGAGCGTCCTCTTTTTTTTTTAGGACAGTAACGTCCCCATCCAACAATTGGAATACTCATTTACTCCTGTGTTTTCAGTATTTTTGGAAGCTACCTGTACCTACATTCCCATGATGGTATATATTTTGTCACCGTTAAATGTGAAGAATTTGCATAAAATAACAGTTTGCTATTGATAACTACGAAAGTAGAATATGGCGTCTCACCTTGGCGGGCTGAGGCGTGGAGAAGTTAAGCCAGGCAGGAACAAAGTCATGCTGCGCCATTTAGGTCCAGTGTCTCCCGTCAGTGGATCGAGGCATCAAACCTCATGGCCTGAACTGCATATATAAAAATATAAAAATATAATATGTCAGTCATTTACAACTCATTGTCAAACATCTAAACCAGGTGTATATAAACGATACGGCTGCATGGACACATCACTAATCAAGTGCCTTCTGTTACAAGGGCTAAATAAATAAAAATAATTCTGACAGTGTAGCACAATTAATTGTGATCACGATTTCTGGCTACCTCAAATAATTCAGCTTATACCACAACGCTGTTGAATTCTCGATTCTGATTGGTCAGGTGGTGTTGATCGATTTTCTATAACAGCAGCTGCAGAACAAATCACGGGTTCATATTAATGCGCTCGTTCTAATACGTTAGCGTTTCTATAGTAACAACTCATTCACATGGACTTGTACGGCGGACGCTCACATCATTTACAACAATAAACAGAAGAAAAAAAAAACGTTCTTTAAGAAAAACGTATAATCGTTGCTATGGCAAAGCTTTCTGTAAAATGACAGTAATTTAAACATTAATGGAAAGAGGCTCTGGGGTCAGCGCTTTATAACAGTCACAGGTAAAGCTGTTCCTTTAAGTTTTCCACCACAGGAAAGTCTTCAGGGCCGAGGGGCTTTACGGTTTATCAGTAACATGACAAGCTGCATTTTTTGTCTTATCGACTTCAAGAGAGGCTGGTGATGGAACGACTGTTTATATCTGTTTTATAACGTAAGTGATAACAGGAACTAACTTGTTTTGCAGATGTTCCACAACATTAAATGTAACTATATACGGATTAAAAAGTATGACGTGCCGTTCTTTAATAAATAAAAAGTGTCACCGTTGGCAAACTGCTGTGGTATAAGCGGAATAAAACACTTTGGGATGCGCTGATGGAGGAAAAATAATCCACTCCTGGGCGGTAACACGTCACACCACCCCGTCGTGTTTTATTACGTACATATTCGACTGCAATATTGGTGAGATTATCTCAAGTTAGCCAACTAGGTATCGTCAAGTAAAGTTCTTTTCTTGACTCTGGTGCATTAATTTGCAAGCTCCTCATTCATATTTTCAACACTCTGTTTGGTCGCATACTGCCGTGACACTGACAACATTGATCTATCTAATTGGAGTCCGATTGTGTTTAAAAGATACACTCAATTATTATGACTAAGGAGCAGTCTTATTTTCATTCAAAGTTCTAGAAATATAGGCTTATAAATGTACAATGTGAAAACAAAGCAGTTTTCTGCTTAAAATGATGAAGTCCAATATAACGGTTTTGCTCGTTTTAATATGGAGTAAAATAATTGTGGTCATCACTTTAGCTATTATCATGCAGCCCTAAAGTCCGCAAAAAAGATAAACAAACAATACTTAAGCCGAGCAGTTTTTTTTAATTGAAATATTCTGTTATTTGGAGATACGGTGACCTCTTACCCCAGAGTCGTGAGCTCTGTAGTCCAGCGGCCCTTCTCTTGGCTTTCTCCCTGCAGTCGGTCCAACCAATCCACTCACACAGCTTCAGCTGCGCAACCAAACAGCAGCCACACGACAACAGAAGCTCGCCACAAACAAATTCCAGCCTCCAGGATGGCGCAGTGAGCGAGGGGATGGTCGTAAAACCTCGTTTTGGTATCCGGATGTCCCACGTAATGTTAAAATGGAAGATGGTTCAAATGGAAATGGTCAAGTAGGGGCGCCTGGTGTTTTGGATCAACAATAGTGGAAGTACAAGGTGTAGAAAGCAAGCTGTGGCCGGTTAGGGATGTCTGACTGACTCTCCGGGACACCCTCAATTCATCTGATTGCATACAGATTGACAAAATAAGGTGGTGCGAGTCAAAACTATGTGGAAGGGAAGAAGAAGAGGAGAAAAAAAAAAAAAAAAAAAAAAAAAGTAAAAAGAAAGAAAAAAAAAGAAATCCAAGAGTTTTGGACCAGTCTTTTTATCTGGAAGGCTGGGGAAGCAGCACGTCGTGCTTGCTTTGAAGCTTAGAAACTCCTTTTACAAACTCATCGTCAGCTCAAGACGAACACACACAGGAAAAGAAGAATGACTGTGGGGCTACACCACACACAACGCTTTGCTGCAGAAAGTCACGAGCCAAATATGTTCACCTCATTAAAACAGTGAGGCTGCAAGATCGAGGCAAAAAAAGATGGGGGGCTGATACGTCACATCACAATAGCTGTGGGTGCTTGGTGCTATGGAGTCACGGGCATCGCTTTTGTCTTCAACAGCTCATACTTTGGGCCATGTCAGACGACGGTAGAACGAAACAAACACTCGACATCATCTTTAAGCTTCGTCGCTCATAACTGTTGCGCGTGCAGACCAATATCACGTCAGCGTGCCAGAGTACTTGAAATGAAACGTGATCCGATCCTCAACAAACCTGCAGATTTTCCAGTTCATCAATTCAGAACGCGCTTGAACAGATGACGCGGGAGAGTGCGGATTTTAAAACGGGCATGGCACTACACAGAAAGCACTGCGCACTGATGCGTCGCAGGCGATTTGCTCGCACGGATCCAAAAGGAGTAAAAAGACGAAATGGGTGCAAAGGTTTAATTGAAGCTTCCGGGGGAGAGGGTGGAGTTATGTCTTGTCCAGAAACTTTGTGCAGCGAAGAAAATATCCAGTGGCCTCCTGCTTCCTTCAGACTTCTCCACTTCAATTGTGCCGATCAACTCTGCGGGGGAAAAAGAAAGAAGAGAAACAGACATCCGTCTAAATAAGCTTACACCACAAACCTTAAAACAAGTCTCCCTTTAGAGCATTTCGCATCCCAAATAACATCCGCAACACGTCAAGCTCAAACCCCTGTAGTGCAGGCATGCACCGATATGATAAGGAGCATCCACATCGGGGCTGATACTGGCCTGAAATGATGAACTGGGATCGGATCGGATGTGACCAATTTCCTGCCAATACAAGCGTGAGGTTGACTGACGGATCGTGCGCATGAACTCGGTCGAAGCACGTCGTGATCAGGCGGCTGGTGCTTTGCACGATTCAATAACACAAGCTTGCAGAGTCTCGGTTACCGTTGAGGACGTCAGGATTGGGCACTCGGAGCGCCGATATCGGTACCGTATCGAAAAACCGGCGCATCCCTACGGTGCTCATTACAGGACAGCAACATGGTGGCACCATACACTTGGTCTCCGTGGCTAAAAGTGTTCTCTGTCGACGTCCCATATACATAAGCACGCTTCCCCACCGGCGCACACGTTTACCCAAACACGAGCCATCATGACCCGAACCAGACCCGAACCAGACCGTCACCCACGCCAGGAACGCGTGCTCAGGAACCAAACACCGCCTGAACCGGGCTCGAGCCCAAACATCGCGATAACGTCCGTTCAACGCTCGAGCGCCCTGACGAATCCCTCCGCCGTCCCAGCGGCTTGTCGGCTAGCCTCGCACCACACACCGCGCTTCAGTTCTAACCTTCCCGGCCGCACAGAGCGCCTTTTAAATAAACACAAATACAAACAACGGTCACTATCCGACACGTAACGCGCGGATGCCGAAAAGTAATCGGGAGAGCGCAGACTTGGCACTGTTAGCCGGAGAGCTAGCCTAGCATGCCTAGCATAGCAATAGCAACACGAGCGCTCTTCATAGCCAGCAGCCTCGAGTCATAACCGACGCCGTGGCGAACTATCGGCGAGTCGGTGGAGCAGAAAGCGCCGCGACCACCGCACAACACGCCGCGATAAACCCCCCCCTCCCTCGACTCACCGAGCGAGCCGCGAGCCGCGACGTTAGCTGCCCCGAGTGTAGGCCACTCACGGTGCACTTTGAGCTCGCGCCGAGTCGCGCGTCTGAATGAAAAGGAGCGCGAATGAACGCGCGCTTGGCGTTCCGCAGGGTTACGGACACACTCCAGGAGCCGTGCGGTGCCGTGCGGTGTCCCGCACTACTCGAGCTAAGGTGTGTGTGTGTGTGTGTGTGTGTGTGTGTGTGTGTGTGGGGGTTAGCTTCGGCGCTAGCATAGCGAGCTAGCAATATGGTCCAAAATAAAGCCGTTGCAAAATGGCTCCCTATAGCAGCGGCGCAGCCTCGACTCCGGAACGACCGAGGCGCTCGTGTCGGCGCGCACACTACCTCCGACATGTGTCGTCCGTCCAGAGAAGTTCAGCGAAGGCGCCGCCGTGCTTCTGCTCCAGTCCAGCCCGCGGGTTCCTCCGTTCAGACGCCGATTGTTCTTTTCTGTTTGTGTTTGTAGCGCGCACTCGCGCCGTCTGTCCCTGTTCCTGTCTACTTCTCCACAGACCTGCTAATCGCTCACAGAGCGCACAGAGCGCGCGGCCGCGTCACAACATTCCCCTGCACGGAGCGCGCGCGCGCGCGGCAGGACGACGCGCGCACGCGCACGCGCACACCACACACACACCACTGCTATCACACACACCACTGCTATCACACACACACACACACACACCACTGCTATCACACACACACACCACTGCTATCACACACACCACTGCTATCACACACACACACACACACACCACTGCTATCACACAC
>JAOUQW010029074.1:0-10144 GCA_028565825.1 Olivaichthys viedmensis | reverse complement strand
TGCCCACCTGAATTTAAATGGGTGGAAAATGATGCCAGGCGCGCGGATGTTACTCTTATAGGAAGTTTATGTCCTAATCTGAAGCTCAAGAAATAACTGAAACTTAAATCTAATTGCAATTTTGAAGCAGGAAAAAATGTGATAGGATTCAAAATGTTTAAAAATGTTCCGTGGGTGTTAAAAAGGCACGAATAAAAAGCTTCGACGGCTCGAATAAATAAATATAATGGTAAATATCGGCCTAATGTGACTAATATTTGAAAAGTTGGATTATATTCATAAAATAATTGTTTTTTTAGAAGGCCTCTGGCTGCAAAAAGCTTGAGAATGCTGTAAGCTACTTGTTTTAAATCAGCCATTTTACAGGTTTTAATCTTAATGCTGCTCAATGACATGTTAAATGAATGACAAAAGCACTTTAACACGCATTTTAATCTTTATTTATTTATTTATTTACTCCATTTGATGTTGCCGTCTGCTGGTACGAAGGTGAATTTGGGGCAAGACACTGCTGTCGAGTTCTCACCCATGCCGATTTTAAGGGCTCTTGTGAGCACCCTGTCGAAATCCAAAATAAGAAGTGGGACACCGTACGGCCTTGTGGACTTTACAGCAAGACTGCAAGTGTGCCATTTTGGACAGGGCCGGGTGATGGACTGTAGCGTGACGTGGGGAGGAAGAAGCCGCAGTCTTAGTGGACGTGCGAGTGAACGCGAGGAAACTTGAAGTTTGAACAATGAAGAATGGAGCGAGGATGGTGTGTGTGTGTGTGTGTGTGTGTTACACCACGGTCCTACAGGAGCACATGCACGATATGATGATAGAAACCCACTCGTCTTGACTAAAGAGAGAAATGTGGTGTGTGTTGTACAAGTATTACACACTGATCACGTCTCTTTAAATGTTCTGCGCTCATGAACGTGACGCCGTTTTGAACAGCAGGATGCTAGAAGGTGATTGTGTGCGCGAGAATGTAAAATATTAATATAAATTAATTTATTTTAAAAACATGAAGGACACACACACACAGTTCTGTTTTCTGGTACCATCTGTCCATCAGGGCTTTTATTGCAAAATGCAGAATATTTAACTAATGTGGTGTGGAACCCGAGTCTCGTCCCATCATCCCCTGCTACATTCTCTCTCACTCACACACACACACACACAAAAATAACACACCTCAAATATGAATCAAGTGACATAAAAGGCTTTCGCAAAAAAACACCTTCAGTGTGAGAACTCAGCAGTAGTGTTTCCAAAACAAGTCTAACACACACACACACACACACACACACACAGTGAATGAAAGCGAGCAGGGGCCTGTTAGCATTAGAGAAACAAAGCTACCACTGATCGACTCGTCCAGCATGAGCCACATCAGCTTCTTACTCAAGAGCTCGTTTGTGGTTTTTGGAACCAGAAAACAATTTAAAAAAAGAAATAAAAAGGATTTAGTGTTAAATCTAAACAGTAGTGTCAACACGACGTACCTCCATTTACAGCTTTAAAAAGGAAAAGAAAAGAGACAGAAAACTTTGGTAGCTCATCACTCAAAAGAAAGAAAGATAAAAAGATGCAGCTGTGTCTCTGTGCAAAAGAGCCAAGTGTAGAACCCAAATCACAGCAGCAGGTCTGAGCAGAAGACGGTCCACTCGGCTGAGATATCAGCCCAATATCTAACGTACACATACACTCGGGTTCCACCTAGTGGTTTCATGCGTGTTGAGAATCAGGATTATAATCGGGATAGAAAATGAAAGTGTAAATGCACCAGAGACGCATTTGAATCAGATTTAAATCAGATTTGAATCCTATTTGAATCGGATCATCGCTCAAAAGCACTTCAGGAGGATCTGAGACGCATTTTATCCTCATGTTCTACAAGTGTCCATGCCTCCGTCTCTCCAAGACACCAAAAACCCTCCCAATAGGTGACGCACGGCTCCATGAACGCTGAAGTTACCGCCTTTAAAAACCAGATTAAAAACGGCACCAAAAAAAACGGCACTCGTCTGACTACAAGTGTTAAATGCACGAGGTTAAAATCTGATCAGGATCCAATCCAGATACAAGACGCATGAAATAAACCAGCAGGTGGAAACGAGGTCTTGCTCCAAACGCAGACAATCAGCTAGGACGTGTTCCGTGTCTCAAGTTTGCTTCTGTAGTACATTTAATCATCATCACCAAACTGTGGCTTTAAAAATGCCACAGTTTCATCAGTGTGAGGTGATCACAGCGCATCATAGCAGATCCTTCTTCTCCTTCTGCGGTGAGCTGATCAGCTCGAACACAGAGTTCATTTTAAATAAAAACCCCTCTCCTGCTGGTGGATGGAGTTTATTTTATTTTTAGTTTAAATTCATAAGACGTTATTTATAGGGGACGAAGAGTGCTTAAGGGCGAGACCACTAATTAAGTCTCTCGCTGAACAAGAGGGGAAAAATAAACGCTCAATGTTCAATAAGTGTGGTAGAAATATTGGCAATACCCACGATATTTATTCCGTGATTTATTGCGAGATCAAGATCACATCGTCGCGTCTCCCAGCCTTACGTACACGGCTCACGATTTATTTTCGGTTGGATCTCGTGTGATGAGATTTAAAGGGTTTTTTGGGTCCCGCACTGGAGAGACGACTCATTAGTGTTGATCAGTCGATCATTTGTTAACCGTTATCACAATACTGGCCTTTGCAATAGTGATAACAAACCAGTAATTTTTGCGTTCTCCGTGCACCGAGCCACGTAACAGTTCTGTCTGCGTTTTAATAAACCGTGACGCTGGTGGATCCAAAATGAGCGATTAATTCTGACGATATTAACGCAGGCCGAACTCTAGCCATGTCCATGTCCACAGGTTCACCGGGTTTTATGAACAACAATGTAATCACAATATGCTATTTCTGTCCATATAATGCAGCCTAACTACCATCGCTAGTCAAACACTCGTTGTTTGCGTCGACACAAAGGCACCGATGTCCATTACACATGGAGGAGGCGTGTTCACGCTCGCAGCGTCACGGTAAGCTAACTCGGAGAGCTACAGTACATTACTGAACAAACGAAAAGGCAAAAAACAGGATCATGTTCAACTAAAAGCACGCTACTTTCATCAACGTCTGCGCCTTTTACTTCAGCTAAGGTGCTAAAAGATGAAGAAATGAAAAATAAAAATAAGCGTTACTAATACCCATCACCAGCTAAAACTAGAATATTTAAAATAAATGAGGGATAAAAACTAAGCGGGAGACGCAAATACAAAAAAGAAAACAGGAAGCACTGCGAAAACCAAATCAAACCTCCAAACAACGTAAAGGAAAGGTCAAAGGGCAGCGAAAAATGCAGAAAAGCAGACACGCACGTGCACACACATGACATCATCCACACCATCACTGGTCATTACTAACCCTGATACAGCGACGAGCATCGGACTTTACTCTACTCTAGTGTGACCTGGATGGATGGAGACAGAAGACGAAAAAGAAGGAAGGCGTAACTAAAAAAAAAATATGAAAAAGCCGACGACTAATCACGCAGAAAACTGCGAGAGATTTGCAGATAGACAGATTAGATTTGCCCTGTAAATCCAGTGGCAGTTGAAAGCGCTTTAAAACGGAACCCTGTTCACCTGATTAAAATAAAACTCTCACAAACAGGAGGAAGAGAAGAAACAACAACAATATTCCCCCTGTGTGGGGTTTTCCCTCCATCCCAATCCATGTTTAAGGAGAGGTGGAAGTACTCCGTGTTCTCCACACTGCAGGAGGTCAGAGATGGAGGAGCACGTCAGCAGTTATCCAGCAGCATGAAGGTTTCTGCCTCTGGGGGGCAGCAGTGTCTCACAGCAGAGCAGGCAGAGGAGAGTTCGAGGCAGGAGTCACACAGTGACGTCTTACCCGCTCACACTCTGTAGAGTTATCATTGTGTGTGTGTTATCTTGGCTGGAGGCGAGCGGTCAGGCCCCTGCGTGCCTGTGTGAACTGCCTCTGCTGAGCGAGGAAAGACTGAGCCTGACCCGGAACACCAGAGCGCTCATTCACCACCTTCTGATGGAGAGCCATTCCCTATACACACACACACACACACAGAGAGAGAGAGAGAGAGAGAGAGAGAGAGAGAGAGACGAGAGCGAAAGAGGCAAGCAGAGAGAGAGACACAAGAGAGGGAGAGAGAGACGAGAGAGAAAGAGGCAGGCAGAGAGAGAGACACACGAGAGAGAGAGGCAGAGTGTGTGAAAAGAGACAGAAAGACAAACAGAGCGAGAGAAAGTGAAAAGGAGAAAAAAGAGGGAGATAAAAAGAGAAAAGAGACAGACAAAATGAAAGGATAGAGACAGAGACAGAGAGAGTAGGCAGGGATTAAGAGAAAATAAATATAATATAGTTATGTAACAAATAATGCAGTAATAATGTCAAAATGGTTCAATAGAATTGAATAAATAAAAATTGTAATGTAACGACGTCACAGATTACTACATCAACGTGACGACGTTACAGATTACTACATCAACGTAACGACGACGTAACAGATTACTACATGAATGTAATGATGATGTAATAGATGACTACATCAACGTAATAATGATGATGTAACAGATCAGGTCTAACTGCAGGCCTGCTGAATCCCACACTTCACTGGTGCAGTGGAGATCAGACAGATTCCTTACCATGTTGTACCAAGCACTGATGATCAGTTTCTCCTCCTGATCATGTCTGGACCGGCTCTTCTCAAAGTCATGCTACACACACCCACACCCACACACACACACACACACACACACACACGAGAGCTTTAATGTTTGTGTGTTGCCCTACAAAAGGCAAACCACTGTAATGCTAAAACTGAGCAAAATGGTTTAAAAAGTTCTTTGAAGTGCTCTGGTAAAGATGTTAAAACTGAATTCCTACAAAACGGCTTTAAACCTGATCCTTTTGTCACAAAGATGAAACGAATGTCCTAGAGTTTTTCCACTCATAACATAATTTGGAGCAAACCTGCAGTTTCTGCACTTGGCCTTTGTATGGCAGTGTGCATGTGTGTGAAAACACTGAGCCTTCACACAGTGGAGTTAAGCGTGTGTCAGTACGCTGTTGTAACTAGGACACAACCGATACATCGTTTAGCCGATAAAATGGGGTTCCACGGACTTCGGTGGAAACCGCTCTGATAAAGCACCAATAATGTCTCTATAGAACCTTATTCATGAACTTCATGCCGCTTTGAACAAGCAAGCACCACACTGTAGGGCGCTAGGGGGCGCTAATCACTCACAGCTCGCCCGTTGTGAACGTTTATGATATTGACTAGTTTTAAAAGTTACGTTAGCATTACATATGAGTGTTTTGGTGGTTTGTAAATTGCTGTGCTTCTGCCGCTCATTCGAGTCTGAGAAAAAAATGACAGTAAAGCCCTAATTTGCTAAAAGTATCGGCTTGTTAATTGGAAGAAGTCCTGGAGAACCGTTCTTCCAAAAGATATTCCCCTTAAATGGTGTTTTGATGATGGTGGTGGAGCCGCTGTCTAACACGTCGCTCCAAAATCTCCCACAGGTGTTCAATTGGGTTGATGATCTGGTGACTGAAGGCCAGAGCGTCTGATTTACATCATTCATCATCCTCATCAGAGTGTTCAGTGACCCCCACAGCATAACAGAGCCTTCATTTATGTCACCTTTATGTCCTAAACCTTTGTCTGGACGGGCTCAGACTCGAAGTGTGATGTACTTGGGTACGTCTCACCTCCATATGCTGGATCTTCCGGTCCCTCTCCGAGAGCTGGTTCCTCAGAGCCTGAACTTCTGGAGCGACAGAATTGGGTTTCTGCTTGGGGTCCAGAGTCTTTATCACCTACACACACACACACACACTTAATTGATGTAAGCACCCAGGGAGGGTCAGAAAGTCAAAATGTTCTATGTGGCTGCAGAGCTGAGGCAGGCACAGGCACAGGCACAGGCACAGGCACACGCACACGCGCGCGCACACACACACACACACACACACACACACCGGGAAGAGCTGTTCAAAGTAACAGCTGCGGTTATGTGTGTGTAGTGTGTGTGTGTGTGTGTGTGGCTTCCTTAGTCCAAAGTGTATTTATTAGTATACATGTTAAATATACACAAAGGCAGTGGGTGATCTGTAGTTAAGGTTCTGCGATTCTCAGGACTACCAGAGAGCCACTGTTGACCCTCGACCCTCAACGTTTAATCTCTGGATCACCAAGTTGGATAAACGTGTCTGCTAAATGAAAATAATATATATATTTTTTAAAGGCAGCATATGTCTAAATTCTGCAAGGTCTATGGGTTTGACGCTCCCCAAGCCCAAATGGGAGAACCCACACCAAGCAGGAAACAAAGCTAGGACCCTATGGAACCTCCAGATCTGGACAGATAATACCAAGTAATAGTGAACCAACCAGAGCTAGTAATAAAAGAAAAGGAGCAGAAAGGAGCAGAAAGGAGCAGACGTGGCGTCTAAAGCAGGGGTCGTAAAGTGGTGGGACGCGGTCCGGACGCGGATCCAGCAAAGCATTTCAGCGGACCAAACATAGAAAAAAAAAACGTAGTTCAGTGACTCGTTTTCTAAAACATGACCCAGCGCGGCTCCTGTAGCAGATCCTCTGGTGCGGCTCATCCAATCACATGCATTTATGTAAATTATTTAACTGCAGCTCATCGGACCAGAGACTAGCTTACAGGGCGAGAGACATTCGGTCAGAAAAGGAAGAATTTCATAGATTTGTCATTTCATTTCTCCTCTCTGGTCTGATTAGTGAAGTGACGACACGACTTTTTCAAACAAAACAAAACAAAACAAAAAAAGAAAAAGAAAAGTCGCAGGACAAAATATTTAAATGACGAATGGACAGAGAAGTGTGTGTTTATTTATACCGATGTGTCTCATGTGTGTTCGGACTCCATGGCACTTGTCAAAAGTGGGAACGTGAAGCGCCGCTATGACACGAAACGCAACAACTTCACGAATTAACCTCCCCACAAAATAAAATAAAATAAAGCAGCTTGGTACGAAGGTCCATCAGAGTGCCGCTCCATTCCCTTATAGCCCGAGAGCAAGCTAATGAATGTTTATGAATACATACAACAGATTTTTTTTAGATATATTTGATGAGTCTTATTTAAAACGTAACCGTTGTCGCCATTCAGTCGTGTTCGTCGCTTATCCGGACTTTTGTAAGCAAGGAATTTTACATAACTGGACCTTCCACCAATTTCAGTTGAATGCCCCTGGTCTAAAGGGAGGAATGCGAGAAGCTGGAGGATCACCAGGAACTAGAGAGAATGTAGAAGGTTAAAAAAACCAAAGTGGTGATGGGAGCAATGTGGAGGTCATGACCCCTAAACTAGAGGAGTGGCGCCAATGGATTACAGTGATGATTACTTTGCATTCACTAAGATCAAATCATAATACAAGCTCGTTTAACAAAGCCATTATGAAAATGGTTAATGGGCCTTGTAGCACCCTCCCCCAGATTAGTGTGCGTGTGTGTGTGTGTGTGTAAGCTCACCGTGCGAGCCTTCTCCATGTAGCGCTTGTATCTCTCCTCCATCTGTCTCATGTCCTCGTCTTTCTTTCTCAGAATCGTCTGCAGTTCGTCGATCTTCTTCGCCACTGAGACGCAGACAGACAGGTTCAGTTCGCAACGTGAGACCCATAATTTCCGATTTGTAATCTCTGCAGAGGGTCTGTGTTCGGTCAGTAATGGAGGAGCGCGAACGTCAAAACCTGGCAACCTTTAGGGCTTCGAGTAAGGTTGGCTAATATGACGCGATATCACGAACACCAACCGTTTTCTCTGCATTTCCTTGTTAGATCATTTGTTTTTGTAGATGTTAAATAAAGATATTAAAAAGACGACACCGTTTCTCAGACCTCCGTGAAGCTGCACCCCATCAAAAAAAGAAACAGAGTTAAACTTCTGTCATACATATTACACATTTAATTCGCTGTGACATCACTCAGTTATTGACTTACATTAATATGTAATATACATATACATTAACATTATATATAACGCTATAATATCTCAAAAAACAGAGTGGCACAAATAATTTTTACAGCACAAAAACGACAGGTTTTATTTCATTTCTTTTTATATTGGGGGAAACTTCACGGAGGTGTTTTTCAGGGGTTTTTAAATTTTAAATTACTGTTTTGCTGGCTCTCTGTTAGCAAACCTAAATATCGTGAAGCTGTGCGATATGATATTCCTGCCATATTGCTCACCCCTAGCTTCAAACATCATGATTATCATCATGGCTAATATCACAATCGCAAGAAATTCCTCATTTTTCCTGAACATTAGTGTTTAAAGTTGGCTACATAAAAACCAGACGGTCCCGGCTAACCACACACACACGCACGCACACTCACCAGCCTGCAGCTACCTCAAAACACGACTCTCACTTTCATTTCACACTCGCCTTCACCCCGGGCGGAAAAAAAAATCGTCGGTAAAAGCCGCCTGAAACCCGAAACCTAAACACGTAGCACGACGAAGATACAAAAACACACTTGACCCCAGACTCACTTTTCTAGACGACGCTGCCGAGACAGGAAGCGCTTTACGGCATCAACGTTTCGCTTCCTCCACTTATACTCGGCTATTTGTTTTCGGAAAACACGATGAATATATCACTCCCGAGGTTTTCCATGATGCACTGATGAAGCCATTGGAGAGTTAAATACAATAAACACTCGGCTATTATGATAACGCCAGGCCGAGACAATATTTTATAATTGTGAGACTTCCAAAATTCTGGACGGTAACAGTTTATATAAATGGTATATATATATATATATATATATATTATATATATTTAATGAAAATGCAATCTCTGGAGAACAAAAGCAGGATTTTCTCCATTTTGTGGATGGCATTAGTCTGTTTTAATGCTAATTTCACCCATGTTCGTCTCATTCGATTGATGTTGTAGCTTTTTTAGTATTTGACATTTTCCACCATTATAAAACAAATTGGCTTGTAACATTAGATTATGATATTAAATGTTGGAATTGAGATGAAATCTTTACGTGGGTGGCGGCGTTAATGCTGTAATATGAACTAAATGCTATATAAAGGGGAGATTTACTGTTGCTGTCCACGCCGGGCTCCAGGTCATCGATCACTTCTCGTTTCTTCTGCAGATCCGAGTGGGCTTCATGCAGCTTTTCCCTGCAGTCCCCCCCACACACACACACACACACACACACACATACCCCTTAGGACCCATCCAATGTGCGTCAGTGCTTGTTCACTTCGTCAGCTTTCTTGTAATTCATCCACCCCCCCAACCACATACTCACAGATGCTCTTCCAGTTTTTTCTTCAGCAGTGATGACTAAAGGGACAAAAAAAAATAAAAAAAATAAGGACAATACATTTCAACACAAAAGCACTGCCAGTGACTATGAGCTACACTGAATTCTTCAGGTCGTGGAGGCATTGCAGAGTGTGCGGGCTCCTCATCTAACAAACCCAACAAAGCCCCTCGTGTGACGGGCTCGGCTAGTTTAAATCGGTGCACGTTGGACAAAAGCAAATGCCAAATTGATTAACGTCAAAAGTGGTTTACAAGTGAGGCAAAATCCAATCCGAGCACAGACCCGAGCAGTTAAAAGGGTTAAGCGTCTTTTGCTCAGAAGCCCAACAGTGGTTCTCTGACAGTCGTGGAGAACTTTAACCACTGAGCTAGTCGTCATTAATGAAGAAAATAAAGACGCTAACTTTTGCACCGCTATAGCCTGGAGCGTTATGCACAAAAACATACAGTAGTGGTTGCACGACTATGTTTTCTTGCTAGTCAACCAGTCAAAAAGTATTTAACTAATGGAGCAGTCACTGCATGGACAATCCAACTTCATAAAGTTAATTGGTTCATCTTAAGTCGACGAGTCCAGTGGTTCCCAAACCAGGTCCCTACACGAATTACAGTGACAGGTGGACTCCAGAACCAGGCTTGGGAACCACTGTGCAAGTTAACGAGTCAGTGCAACCCCTAATGCACACTTAATATCTACAGCACTGTGCAAAAACCAGAGACCTTTTGTTTATTCAGTTTATAATCAGATGTTCATTCAGTACTTATTGTTAATGATTTGGTGGTAAACAATAACGAT
>JAOUQW010029073.1:0-10144 GCA_028565825.1 Olivaichthys viedmensis | reverse complement strand
AAGATTTTTCAAAGGCCAATCAACACGGGAACGCAACAAACACGAACTGGCACCGTTCAATCTCTGGGCTCCATGTACTGATACAGCGACAACTGCAGAGGCAATTACCCAACTGTCAGATTCAGTTTAAATATGTAAATATTGTAAATGATTTTATACATTTTGATTTGTGCAATATAAATAGGTGCAGGTTAGGGCATTTTTGGAAAATGGTAGACAGAACAGGATTATCTGTGTTCCTTGAAAAAGCTATAGCATATACCTTTTTGGAAGATACTAAAAAGTGCATGACTGCTATTTTTCCAAATCTGAGGTTTTCTTTGGTCCACAAAAATCATCATTTGTCAATTTGGAAAATAAAAAACACATTGGCACCTTATATAAAACTCCACTTTTAGAGAAAAGCTACTAAAATGAGGCTTTAAGGTACAAACGCTCGTGACTAGGGTGGTACCTTTAAGGATATATCTTTTGTACCCTTAGCTAGAGGAACATCATTAACATACATAATTAGACCTTAAAGGCCACTGTTGTACCTTTGAGGGTACATTTACATTGTTTGTACAGCAACGCTTTACAATAAGTGTTGACTAACTAATATTAAATAACATTAAGTAATGCAATTGTTACATTTACAATATGTAGGTTATGGCTTTGATAATGGGTTAGTTCATGTTAAGTGTTAAATAACTAACATTAAGTAATGTATTTGTTAACATTAACAACATTAATCATGGTTCATGTTAAGCAAACAAGTAGTAACTGCATACATTCATGTTGTATTTACTCATTATAAATTAAGATTCAATCATTCAGATTAAGATTCAATTTATTATCAGACTTTTCTGTCCTGCCTAAAGTTCATTCAATATGCGGTAGCTAGGTTACCGACTGGTCATAAAAAGAGGGGCCATATTACTCTGGTCTCTCTCTGTTGGTTCCAGTTTAAGGTTTTATTATTTGTTTTTAAAGCTTGAAATAGTTTAAGAACTTATTCCATCACTGATCTGCTCTCCATTCAGTCGAGCCAGTGATCTCATACATAGATCAATGCTTATCGTGCCTTTGCGATATCTGCATTAGATGTGCCTCTTCCATATCTGCCTTTAAATATCAACTCAAAATCCATCTGTACTCTTTGCCATTTGCTGATGTTTAATTTGTGTATAAGGGTTGGTTGTAGGCGTTTTACTAATATATGAAATGTCGGTTTTATATGTTCATCTTATATGTTCATTCTTTTTTGTATATTTTAGTTTGTTTAGATGTGTCTAATTTGTACAGCACTTTGGGCAACGTCAGCTGAGTTGAGTTTTGCTCTTTAAATAAATTTTACTTTTAATAAATACATTTTACAGGCTTTGCTGAGGCTAATGCTAATAAAAGTGCAATTAAGTGATAACATTTTAAGATCTATTTGATAAAAGAATGCTATTTACTGTCACATATACAAGTACAGTATAGTACAGTGAAATTGATTCTTCGCATATCGGTAAACTGGGGTCAGAGCGCAGGTTCAGCCATGATTCAGGGTGATACAGCGCCCCTGGAGCAGGAAGGGTTAAGAGCCTTGCTCAAGGGCCCAACAGTGGCAGCTTGGCAGAGCTGAGGTTTGAACCCATGACCTTCTGATCAGTAACCCAGTGCCCTAACCACTGAGCCACCACTGAGCCACCACTGCCCCATAGTCATAATCACCCAGAAGAGGATGGGTTCCCTTTTGAGTCTGGTTCCTCTCGTGGGTTCTTCCTCATGTCGTCTCGGGGAGTTTTTCCTTCACCACTGTCGCCTCTGGCTTGTTCATTAGGGATCTAGATCTACAGCTGCCTTGTGACAACGTCTATAGTTAAAAGCGCTATACAAATAAAAATTTAATTGAATAGAATAAGTCAAAATGCTAATGCTGATGGGAGGTAATTCATTTCGAGCACCCCTTGGCATTTTTTTACTCATAATAATAAAAAAAATCGATGCTTAGTGCCAGTGTATCCGTAATGTCCGTAAAGGAAGTGCAGTGAAATATTGCCATATTGATTTTTGTGCTCCACTCCGACTCTCCCCCTGGCCAAATTAATGCTCAGTTTATGACGCCGCTTTGGTGGGGACTGCTCCTTAAATTGCAGTTTCGGTGACAGCAGATGACTTCATATGAGGATTTCTCGGATGAAATTTAATTTAAATAATGCATTCTTTAACAATAAACACAGTGCATTATTAACTTGTCAATTAGTGATTGATAACTGATGAAATAAGAACGATTTTTGCACTCGACTGCCTCCTGATATACAAAATCATATAAAATGTACAATTTTTTATGGAATGAGGCTCTTTAATGTCTCATCCTCCACTGCCTCTAATTAAATGGATGGGTTAAAAAGCACAGAGTCAGAGGTCATTGATCAGAGGAGTGTGTGTGTGTGTGTGTGTGTGTGAGGACCAAAAAGAACCAAATGTCCTCATAATCACCCGGTCCTCACAAAAATGTGTGTTTTTTACACTTTTTTTTAGATTTCATTAGAAAAACTGAGCTGAAATATTTTCTTTTGGCTCTTTTCTTAAGGCGTAGCATTGATTAGCCACAGTAATAATTATGTAAATGGAAGGTCCTCACAAAGATAGTAAAACCAACATGTGTGTGTGTGTGTGTGTGTGAGGACTGCTGCAATGCAGGGGTCTCAGATCCCAGCTGGACCAATTGCTAATCGCTCTAACGTTTTTGGCAGCGTAAGGGAAAAACACGGCCGTCCATCAGCGCCAAAACTGCTGTGTATCAGCCTTCCATTATAGTCCATTAGCAAATACTAATTACTCAGAACATCACGTCCCCACAACACACACACACACACACACACACACACTGCAATAACTAACGCTAACAAGTCTTGGATGATCGACTACATTTTGGGTAAAGGGAGAACATTGTGTACATTTCATTTCTGGCAAAACAGTTCCCTTATTTTATTGTGTTCTAACTCTTTAAAGTCTTTAGTTATTCATCTTAATGCATATTATTCGTTATTCTAATAGGAAGGCAATTTAGTTAGCGTGAGGAATGTGAGTTTGTGAAAAAGGCTTCCATTATTCTTGTTAGAGGACAAACCGCTGACGTAACCCTCCATAATGCTAAAGTTGTGCTAAAATATTGCACTGTTCAGATTAGGGCTGGGCGATACGGCCAAAAATGTTTTCACGATATATTTTTCAATATCACTCGATTACGATTACGTTATGTCTGGTGTTGACTAAAACTGAAGGAATCCTGAAGGTCCAAAACGTATTACTTATCAAAGGAGATGACTTATCAAAGTGTTTTTAGCACTCGCTTTTAAATAATACAAATAAAAACAAATACATTTGCAACTGAGAGTTAGTTATAGTTTAAACCTAACGATGCGTAGAGTTTCAGTTGCAGCACAGACGCTTATGGCGCATCGTCACGTGGTTCACCATCACCAGCCAATCAGGAACACGATGTAGAGTTTCAGTTGCAGCACAGACGCTTACGGCGCATCGTCACGTGGTTCACCATCACCAGCCAATCAGGAACACGATGTAGAGTTTCAGTTGCACCACAGACACTTATGGCGCATCGTCACGTGGTTCACCATCACCAGCCAATCAGGAGCACGATCCAACATAAACAGGAAGTACTACATCTATTATCGGGACGCAGGAAAGCGGTTATAGTTTCCGGCTTTCAAACTCCAAATGTGTTGTGTTTTACAATAAAGTAGTGACTCAGATTCTCCCTCTCCTGTGTTTACTTTATACTGATTTGGGCTTTTTCTGTTCCGCTCAAATTAAACATGTTTTAGTAACGGACTATTAACGGAAAAATAACGAAGCGGCTGCGAACATAATCAGCATTTGAATACGATGAACGACGGAATTAAGCATCACATTCCATTTATAGCAAAGTTGAAAAATAATTTGAATATACCTTCCCAATAATCCCAATTTGATCTATGACATTTTGCACTGGCCGAGGAAAGAACTTGCTACGCCGCTACACGTTCATGTATATCCAATTTCATCTTAAAATGTATCATCGAAATCGAATAATCGAAATCGAATAATCGCCCAGTCCTAGTTCAGATGCAGTCGTGTCTTCACCGTGTTGATGAGAAGACGCCACAAAACCTCTCAATTTATTGCACCGCGAACAAGTGAGGCAGCTCTGGTCAAAATGCCAGGCTAAATGAATATGCAAGTTGCATTAGCATTAGTAATTAGCATTAGTGTTTCGTGAAATACGTGAGCCTAAAACTCAAGTGTTTTTGTTGAAAGTGCTGAACTGAATGCAGCAGCCTCCGTCCTCTTGTGTATACATGCCGACTTAATTGGGCATTTTGTCAGCGAGGACATGTACACTTGTTTCATTTTCTGCCTCATTAACTGAACTTTTCAACCCATTGGAGAAACAATAAACTGATTCATTAAATCCAGTTGCTCATATTAACCCCATGTTATACATTTAGACATATATAACGAAGGTCATTTATCAAAGACCAAGACGTCTTCAAATGGGAATATTTTATTATGTTTCATATTCTATGATGTGTTTCATATTATATGATGATATGTTTCATGTGTTTCATATTATATGTTGATAAACATGATCATTAGGACTGACTGACGTACAGCACCTGATCAGGGCTGTGATCAGTCTCTCAAGCCAGACTGCTAGCTTTCGCTAGAGAGTCTGGTACGTTTTTGTCATTAAACGTGGCCAAGAATCGCCTACTTTCACAGGAAGAGGTCGTTTGACCGACATTACAACTGACCAACCACAGACGTTTTCTAGTAGACTCTCATTTACTCGTCACTGAGTGCTTCAAACAAAACTCTTAATCCAGAGGTTTAAAAAAAAAAGGAATTCAGTGACTATATCTTGCACTGAAAAGCTTATTGTCGTCGGAAACCACACGACAAGATTCGCCCAGAATAATACACCGCACACTTTTTTTGAAATTATGCTCACGAATCAAAGTCCCGACCGATGATCTCGACTCTCGGAACCTGGGATCTCGCAGAATATCGTGACTTCAGATCAAAACAACAATGGCGGACGACAGTTCAACTCTGTCGTCGTCGGTTATCGGTTTTTCACGCATGACGAGATGACGTACACGAGACAGTCGCCTACAGGATGTTGCGCCGTAAATATTGAATATAAATATTGAATCAGGTCAGCCACGAGTGGACTGTGTAGCTCGGTCGGAGGAGTTAAGATTAGATTTTACACACACCACACCACAGGATAATGTGGAATGATAACTGTTTAATACCTGCCTAAAATCGGGACACGTTATGCGATTGTAGTGGGGCCCGATTATCCTCTAGTGTGGCCAAGGCTTAAGTCTTATAAATGGGGATACTGATGACTGATAAAATATGGATCATACAGGCTTTATTTACTCTCAGAAAAAAAGGTACTAAAAGGTACCTTGTCTTATCCCTGGGGTGGTACCCACAGGGGTACATTCTTTGTACCTTTAGTATGTACAGTATTTTTTACCTGAGAAGGTGCATGTAGTGTAGCTTTAAAGCTGAAAGCTAATTAAAGGTACAACAGTGGTCCTTAAGTTCTGAATTTTTAAAGGTACACTATATTCACGTTTCCAAGTGAAAGATACACACTAAAGGTACAAAAGATGCACCCTTCAGGGTACCACCCAGGCAACCAGGAACGCTATACTTAATTTTTTTCTGAGAGTGTTCTGAACAGGTTTTCACACTCGATTGTAATATGAATCCTTAATATAATTCCATCTGCAACCCAATCCAACATTCCAGCTCCAGCTCCAGCTTTAGTCTCATTAGATGCTGAAAAAAAGCCTTTGACGAGGTGCAGTGGAGATTTATGTTGGATGTCCTGGCTAATTTTGGGGATAGGGGCAGAGTTCAAAAGATGGATTTAGATTATATATCAATCATTCGCCTATGGAATGTGTTCTCACAAATGCCTTACAGGGGTGCCCCCCTCTTTTCCCCTCCTTTTTTTGCTCTTACGTTAGAACCTAATACGCAGAACGTATTAGGAATCATGAGGATATGAATTCAATGGATTTTAAATGCAATAACAGAAGGATGTAGAATAATAATCATATAAATTAAAAAATCCCACAAAATAAAATGATCAAATATGTAGTGCAATATCGGCAAGTCAAACATCAAAGATCAAATATCAAACATCAAACATCAAACACAAGTCAAACATCAAACATCTAACTGTAGGTAAACTTGGCCCATTGCTAAAAGATAAAGAAAATAGAGGGGAAATAAGAGAAAATTACTGTTTATTACAAACTCTGAAATTTCAACCCCAGTCTTTGGAATGTTATTAAAGACCCTGGGTTCTTTATTCTTCGCTTGCCTCTGAAAGAAACATTCCTCAGCAGCACAGAATTCACAATGTGTGATAAACTCCTTTTAGCTGGGAGATGTATTATGAAACAATGAATAAAGGATGAAGGATAAACCCCGGACTATCACTCAGGGGTACAGGGAGATCTACCAGATATTAGCCTTAGAACGAACGAAACGAAGTCAAAGGGGATGATATGCATTTTGAGAAGATCTGTTCGCCCTTCTTAAGTCATCTTCCCACCACCCAAGGGTTCCTCAAGGGTTCCTCCAACTAAGTGTTCCTCAAGGGCTTTTTGGATAGTTATGGGTGCCTAGCTTCCTAAAGGGCTTCTCTAGTTGGAACCCTCTCTGATAGGGAAACACTCAGTTGTAGGGTTCTACATAGAACATTTAAGG
Organism: Olivaichthys viedmensis; assembly: GCA_028565825.1. Classification (NCBI taxonomy): domain Eukaryota; kingdom Metazoa; phylum Chordata; class Actinopteri; order Siluriformes; family Diplomystidae; genus Olivaichthys; species Olivaichthys viedmensis. Next base: position 3,379 of record JAOUQW010029073.1, on the reverse strand, counting down.
GTTCCCCCAGAGGGACAACCAAAGAACCCTTAAGGGTCTACAATACTGCTTGGGAAAAATGCTTTTATCATATAAATACACCCCTCCCTTTTTTTTGTTGTCTCTGACTTGCAGTTTTCTAAGGTATTATAGAGATGATTATAGAGATTATTATAGAGATGATTATAGGTTTAGAAACATTTTTAAACATTACAAACTGCACCTTGAAACTTGTGGTGTGAAGATACAGCATATTGATACGATGGAAGACCCATATAAGAATATCGAAAATAGTTATATCGGGAATGTTATGCTATAGCGGTACAAATAATGGCATCACAAAACGTTATTTCCAGGTGCGGTGCTTGAAATTGATATTTTTAGAAAAATTAGAGTAAGCAGAATTTCTACACTGGCCTCTTTTTTCTGAAAAAAAGAACAAAATGCAGGAACTGCAAACTATTAAGTTGTGACCTTTTGTTCGCAGTTGAATCTGATTGGCGTTCAGTCTGACCGCTCTTTCACACATCTTTTCCGAATGAATATTTCTCTTTCATTTGTTACGGCGAGATTCAGGCAATATCTGCAGGGTCTGTATGGGGTCAAATACGTCCTGCGTGTCTGTCTATAGTCTTCCAGCTGGGATTTGGTAATTTCACCGAGGCCATAAGATCCATGAAGTGGAGATAATGTCCGATGAAATGAGAAAAGTGCCAGAGTCCTGCAGTCATCGCGCTGGCATTGAGATTGTCTCGTGCATGTTGATATGAATCAGACCCGATATCCAATACTACGCTTCCTCTACACCCACGCACACACACACACACACACACACACACATACACACACACACACATACACACACGTACATACATACACACACACATACACACACAGACACACGCACACACATACACAAATAGTTCACACGCATTTATTTTACCATTTAATTTTACTATAAAAATAAAAGTACATTTCCTCTCATGCGGTGAAAGAGGCGTGGCCTCTGTGTCTCAGTCCTCGTGAAGGAGGCATGGCCTATGTGTCTGTCAGTCCCAGTAAAGGAGGCGTGGCCTCAGTCCGAGTGAAAGAGGCATGGCCTTGGTGCCTTTCAATCTAAGTGAAAGAGGCGTGGCCTCTGTGCCTCAGTCCTCATGAAAGAGGCGTGGCCTCAGTGCCTGTCAATCCCAGTGAATGAGGCGTGGCCTCTGTGCCTCAGTCCTCGTGAAAGAGGCGTGGCCTTGGTGCCTGTCAATCCCAATGAAGGAGGCATGGCCTCTGTGCCTTTTTCTCTCCCAAGCTTCCACATCCTCATACAAAAAAACCTAATCTAAAGTCCCTTAAGACCCCTAATTATCACAAAACTTATAACAAATAAATCAATAATTGCCTCCTCGACTCTTCTCTGTTTACATGGTGTGTAGTTTATTTGCTAAATCGTGTTTGTTTGTCTTGTTGTCTTGATACTCAGCCGCACACAAACAGCAGCGTTACTGATGACTCCCCTGTGAGCTTCAATCCTCCAGATTTAGAGCAGATTCGCTAATTGCTTGAGTAAATTGCTTTTTTTACACATACACACACACAGTCCTCGCTCATTCACAGTCTGCTCCAGCGGCCCATCGGTTTGGAAATTTCTGCACTGCAACAAAGACAATTCAAAAGAAGGAAAGTGTTTAATTATGCGGAATGGCTGGGAAAACTCGAACGGGACAAAAGGCAGATGATAAGCCAGCAGGAAGGCTGAGATAAAGTCTGCACAGGCAAACGCTCAGCCTTTAGAGAGGAATCTCATACATCCATTGTAATGGGAAGACATGACAAAAGGCGCATTTTGGGTCGTGTAGAACTCGAGTTCGGTAACTAATCACATTTCATTAACAGTTTTACCCAGTCAAAAGTCTGACCGAGAACTGTTTCTGTTCCTTCAGTCATCAAAAAATTGTTTTACTCTGTTGACACTTCATTTCTTCAAACTATTGTTTTATTCAAACAATAACATTATATTAATGAAGAATGATGGGATTTTGTTTCAGAAATTTGATTTGAATTAGAACTAGTTTTCCATTAACTAAAAAGAAAAAAAAAGTACTGCTTATTATCTTTTGTGTTTTCCAAAAAAGCTCTAAAAGCTAATAAATAATGCTAGTTCATGCTTTAGCATGTGTACTATAATGCTAGTTTGATGTTAAACATGTGTACTATAATGCTAGTTTATGGTTTAGCATGTGTACTATAATGCTAGTTTGATGTTAAACATGTTTACTATAATGCTAGTTTGATGTTAAACATGTTTACTATAATGCTAGTTTATGGTTTAGCATGTGTACTATAATGCTAGTTTGTGGATTAGTCCGTTTACTATAATGCTAGGTCATGTGTTAATCCATTTACTATAATGCTAGATTGTTGTTTAGCCTGTTCACTATAACGCTAGGTTGTGGTTTAGCATATTCACTACTAGTTTATGGGTTAGCTTGTTTACTAAAGGTGAAACTGTTTACTGTAATGTTAGATCGTGAGTTAGTGTTTACTGTGGTTACTAGTGAACTGAAAGAAGGCAACCCACAAAGCTTTTCTCGAGAAAATAATTGACGTGTCTGTTGTGCTTTAGCAGCCGAATGATCAAATACAAACTGATGTGTGCACGAATGAGACGGGAAAAGATAGAGATTATCATGCAGGGCTTTTATCATATTCACTAAAGTAATTGCACTCTTTATAATACGCCGTGGGAAACCAGAAATCCTGTCACTGAATATTTACGACCGCATTTACATACTAACACTAGTAGATATTTCCTCATTGACTTTCACAGTTATACCCAATATCAGTTTATTGACCCCTGTGTCTGTGTGTGATATAATTAAGATAAAGCACATTTTATAGCATCACCACTCCCTTAAGACCCATTCAGTTTGTCAATTAAGGTCATTGTAAATGTGTCCGATACAGTGCCGGTCACTCAACTGCCCTAACTGTACCAGCTTACTGCTTTATGGGATGGGTTTTTCTTCAGAAGTATGTCCTTATCTTTTCTATTGACAGTTGCATGTCCCCCCCAGTCTATCCCCTTAAATTACACTGAAAAAAATGTTTGCAATTTAAAAAAAAAAACTTTTTCCTAGTATACCTTTTAAATTACGTTGAAATATGCCTGTCTAGTCATTAAAAATTTTAAAAACAAAAGTTAAAAAGACAAATAACTTCTCTGCACTAAAGCAATATTTGGCCACACCCCTAAAACAAGAAAAAACATTTGGTTATCATTTTATTCTTGGATTTCTGCCATGTTTTAGTATTGACAAATTCAGGTATTTCATCACATCACATCACATCACATCACACATCACACTCTTTGTCAATTGTTTGCACAATCTGTACAGCTCTTTTTACCTCA
>JAOUQW010029072.1:0-10147 GCA_028565825.1 Olivaichthys viedmensis | reverse complement strand
GTGTATACTTGTGATTTGCCTTGCAGCCGGCACTACGTCAGAGCCGTGCGGTTCTAGAAAATGAATCAACACCTTCTGATCAATCAGAATGGAGAATTCAACAGCGCTGTGGTATTAAAGAGATTTGCACCGATATAAAGCGACCACTCGTGATGTCACACTGTTAACATCAAAGTAATAAGCAGCTGACTGGATGATGATGATATGTTTGTGTGTTGTCTTTGGTTAGTTATGGTTCATCAGTGTGGTGAGATCATGGAGTTAGAAAACAGAGTAAATTAGCATTTTAGTGTTAGCTTTCTGCGTAACTGGCAGCATGTTAGTCAATTCTGTGGGAGCTCAGATAAGGCCATCATCTTTTTTAATTTATTTCCCAGTGTTTCTTTTTCCCTTCCATTGCTTGTTAAATAATCTATTTTTGTAATATTTTTAAGTAAAAACAAAAAAACATCTATCATCTAAGTATCATTTTCCATATCGCCACCTGCATTCTTTTCTCGTGATGTTGAGGTGTCGAGTAGTACGGCTAAATCGTGTCAGTGTTTTCGGAAAACTTGTCTATTCTGTGAAACTCGTCCGATCAGACGTGCCGGTGTGACAGGTTTCACTGGCTTCACGCTCTTCCTCGTCCTTGGTACCCTTCACCCTGCATTATATCAAAATGCAACAAGTCACTGACGTCGGCCCCAGCTTGGTGCGTGTGGGCGTCACAACTGCTACTGAGGTCTCATGTGAGCCGCGTCGTCCAGCTTTGTGGGGTCTTCATAAGAAGTGGTATTAGACCAAATATTTAAGGTTGTTGTATCATGTGTATGTATGTTGAGTGAAATGGCATGGCTTATTGAGTGGGACCAAATGTCCTCACAAGGATAGGAATATCTGACAGTTTTGACCTTGTGGGGACATTTGGCTGGTCCCCATGAGGAAAACTGTTTTTTTTTTTTTTACAAATACTGCAGCTTTTATTTAAAAAACTAAAAGAGCCAAACGATTTCCTTTTGGTTACTGAGGTTAAGGTTAGGGTTAGGTGGAGGCATAGCATTATTTAGCTACAGTAATCATTATGTCAATGGAAGGTCCTCACAAGGATAGTAAGACGTGTGTGTGTGTGTGTGTGTGTAACATTTCATCATGTCCATGCAGTCTTTGTGGCTGGTAAAGTCAATGGAAGACTGATAGATCAGTCAGAAAGAGTCTTACATCACACACACGCCCATGTGTTTCAGAGCAGACAATCTACGTGTGCGTGTGTATTTGTTGATCATGGTTAATAAGGGTAGGCGATATATATCCCAAATTTTACACCATGGTATTTTCAAAATATTGGCCAGTTACAGTATATATCATAATATAAACATTTATATAGAGCATGTGATCTACAAATGCTTTTAAAATGTCCAGACCAGTTGTCCTAACCTGCTCTTCATCTTCATTTTGTCTGTCAAGTGGATTTGAGAGACTCGTAATCGCTCTGTTTCATTGTGTGGTTGCTGTACGTGATGCCTAGTTTATGCACAGTAAAAACAAAATGGGGGTAATCGCGTGAGGTCTATGTGGCTGGGCGTTTATTAACTAGCTTTTGATCGCAGGGACAGAAAACCTAAAGCAGCTCTCTGCAACCCTGCGGCCGTATGTGCAGTAGTTTTGCAACAAGTGTTGTTTTAAGGCAAATGTAGCCGTTGTAGTTTTGCTCAACCATGATGGAAACGGTATTTAAAGATCTCTCCCGGTTGGCAAATTTCTATCGGTGTGTGCTGCATTTATACCTGTATACTGCCCACCACTATTAGCTAACACTGATCAAATTTCTCTTTGTACACAAAGCTTGTATGAATAATGTTTGTCTAGTATAAACACAACCTCTAAAACATTATCTGACCCTACTGTAAAGCACTTTGGTCAAACTGTTGTTTAAACCCTTAGAGGACAACCAATACAGTTTGCGCTCTTTTTGCTTTCATTACTGTATAACTCATGAACGGTGTAAAATGCATATCATTAGCATCTTGTGCTTTTGATAGCGATTGCATCGTTGTGCGACGAGTTATCAGCTAATAAACCAGGTTTGGAAAGACATAAATGTTCAGCATTAACTCCAAATGCACTCCTTGTGCATGATCTTATAATTCAGTTGTATTTGACTAAAAGGAGAAAATAAAGTGTTTGTAATTTGACTGCAATGGCCTAGCACTTCCTACTCCGTGTCACGGCTGTCTCTGAGTGAGAATAATGGTGCGATCCCTGATGCAGATTCGTCAAGAGCTCAGGAAAAATGGGATTGATTTATTTCTTCCTAAAATACGTTGATCAAAAGGATTTGTTTGAATCATTTGTTAAAGCTTTAGTATCCTGTTTCACTTCAAATGCAGTGCATGGATGCGTGCGCACATAACTTCAGGTGATTATCGCCAGAAAGATGGACAGATGAGAAGGAGATTGCTTTGAGCAAGGTGCAGAGATCACAAGAGAGAGAATTTTTTTGGTTTATTTATTGAATTATCCGCATGATTTATAGCATTGCGGATAGTTAGCGAACCTTCATATCATTCAGACGTATATTTAAACAAAAATTTAAGTCGTTATGCTGGCTCTAAACAAAAAGTACAAAGCATAACTTACCGGCTATTATTACAATTTGGTCATTTCAAGGGGCGATAATAAAATTGAATTCAAAATATTTCCGTGTTTCACTCATTTTTAGGACACGCTAAATAATTAAAATTTTGTTAATATAATGGAATTACTCATAAAATGATTATATAACCAAGTATCTTAAGATATCGGGGGGGGGCAACTTATCGTATGTATGGCTGCTCTTTGGAGTTTACATTTTACATTTAGTCATTCGACTTATCCAGAGCGACTTAAAAAATGTGATTTTTCCAGCATGATGACTTGCTGCTTTTAAAACATGGTATCATTTTCATCTATCATAAAAAAAATCACCTGTCCTAATGCACTAAAGCTGTCAGAACGAATTTCACTAATCCACATTTGAATGTTTCGGATCCCATACTCTATTTTTAGTCACCCGAGGTTACCAACTTAGAAGCCTAGAAATAAAGGTAATGAAAATGCTCGAAAATAGGCTAAGCCCCTGAGGGTTAAATGCACTTTAGTTAAACTTGACTGAACGTGTGTTTGCCATGCTTGAGTGATAAGAATCCAGCCAAGGCTGTGTATCAGATATCACGCCGATAGCGTCTCTCTCCTCAGCAGTGCACAGCCGAGTCCTTATATTTGACACAGCCACACACACGTACATTTACATTCATTTATTTGGCAGATGCTTTCATCCAAAGTTACTTAGAGCTGAGCAGTTGAGTGTTAAGGGTCCTCTGGCACTCCTGGGATTGGAACTCATAACCTTCCGGTGAAAAGCGCAGAACTGAACTACCACTGACCCATAAACACACCCTTGAGAAACAGACTATCTCACTGCCTCACTCTTTAAGCAATGCTTGTTTTGATCGACTTACCTCGGGTGACTAAAAATTGAGTATGGGATCTGAAACATTCAAATGTGGATTAGTGAAATTAGTTCTGACAGCTTTAGTGGAAGGGCATTAAGACAGCTGATTTTCATGATGGAGGAAAATGATACTGTGTTTAAAAAGCAGCAAGTTGTCACACTGGAAAAATCATAATGTAGGCTACAGAAATCTAAAATCCAGGTGCATAAAGAATTGATTTTTAATTGACTTGTGGGACCCCGAATCAAAATGGAATCAAATTGTGAGGTCCCTAGAGGTTCCTACCCCACATTTTATGAAGAGTTTGACTACATTTCCCTCCATCATCATCAAACCAGCTATGAGTCCTTATAACTGATGCCATAATGAGCATGTTGTTCCAGTCTTTCCATGACTGGCACTCTTTTGATGACATTGTTTTGTTGGTCCTGTTCAGAATATTCAACAGAACAGCAGTTGATGGAAGCGCACAACAAGCATTTGAAATTTCTTTTGCCGACGTTTCGGAAATCTGCTTAGGATTTGAGAAAACGTTTGGACGGGAATATATCTAGACACCCTGATTTGAACCTGATTTTGAGTAAAAACCAGAGGTCGGGGTTAGAGATGGACTACGATCAAGGCTTTATTAGCTATAGGAGTGATCAGTACATTGCATTTCAGCTGATAGTACGCAAGTGTGTTGGCGAACAACGGACACCAAAGCAAGGCGTGCATAAACATTGTGATCCGATCCGTTCTCCATTTAAAAAAGGTCTCTAGAGTAGAACTTTTGACGGAACGTATTATAACCATGCATCAGCCAGTCAGAAATGGTGTGGGGCGGAGCGTCCATGTTTGAATGAGTTTCCTGGTCACAAGATTCTCGGTCTTGGGGGGGGGGGACATCGATCTCCACCCACAAAACACGACAAACAAATTTTAAGTGCTTGTGATTTGTTCATTGGCATTTATTTGGGTTTTTTTCTCCCCCTAGCCCCATTTAGCCCTGACCCTCTCTGACTGGTAGCTAACATGCTTCGTCTGACACACGTGAAGCCACTAACACGTGAAGAGCACTAACTGCCCTATTCTGTATAGCTAACACACACCTTTTGATTGGCTCGTGAAGGTCTGATTGACAGGGGAGAGAGGAAGACCGTCCTTCCCATCCAGGGAGCAGGATTATTATGCTCACTGTGATCTAGAGCCTAGAGTTAAAAACTTGACTCGCACTGTTGTTGTGCATTGCATAATTGGGTGATGGGGGGGTTAAAAAGATTTTAAAACACCATGACTCGACACGTAGAGCTTCAGCAGGTTTGCACATGGCTTGTGCCGCAGTATTTAACGTTAACAATGTTAGTATTGAGTGCACATCAAATTATGTAGTAATGTGACTTTGTATGTTTTGTATTGGATTTGATTTTTGCGTTTTATAATTATGTTGGAACGGGCAAGTCTGTAAACCGGTGACACTCTGTTTTTTTAGTTTGTCTAGTTTTGAAAAAAGGACTTTTGTACCTTTTTCTAATTTGAAAAAGCGAACAGTTCAGTAAAGTTTGTTCGTCTTTAAACCTTTATTTTACATAGTAATTTTGAAAAGTACAATATCGGGACACTGTCATAGCCCATGATGAATGGTTAGGCAGTTATCATGATATAAAAAATTAAATATGCCTAGTTGATTTATTTACATGTCATTGAGCTGAATGAGGCTGTAAATTTCCTTATTATTCATGTCTCTTTTTTAGCCTGTTCAAAATCTGCAGCTAAAAACAGGATGGCTGAGATTCCACAAACAAGGAAGCACGGTGGACTTTGGTTGGGTTTGCAGCCTTCCAGTTATTCCTGTCAATCATTAAATAAATGTAGAGATATTTGTGCCGACTGGCTCCAAATCAAACGGAGCTAAAAATGCGTGTAGCAAGTATGTGCCAAATTAAATATTAAACATGTTAAATAATTCTATCACAATAATTGTCTAACCTTTTATCTCAGTTCATTATCACAATATTGTGTTGGGGAGACAGGCGCTCTCATCCGGTGCGCAGAATTATTGGATTGTCGTAATTCTCTTCTGGTTCCAGTCTCTCCACCCCTGTCGGACTAGCGATGACAGAAAGTGCACTCTACCCTACTAAATAGTATGCAAATCACACAGTCAGAGCCAGAATAAGCAAGAGGGTGAGTCTACAGACTGGCGGAGGCGTGTCTTTGAGTGGGCCCTTAACGTAAATCTGTCAAAACACGTTTCCTAAACTTTTTTGGCAAAATGACCCTTGTGTTTTTATTTAATTAGAAAATAATGTATGCCATAAATTACATTTTTTCTACATCAAGGGCTATGAATAAATGCATGTCATTCATGGCATTCATTATTTTCTATAATATATCTATACATTTTTCTAATTAAATATTTAAAAGGTCTGTGTCCTAGTTCACTACAATTTTCTTTTAATTTTTTCATGAGCCTCTGGTTACCTAAGTAATGTCAAATGTAGCTAAACATCAGCGACAGGAAAACCTGAAGCATGAAACTTCATGATAAAAAGCTGATGTTAGTTACTCTCTTGTAGTTTGCTCCCTTCAGAAAGCGACACGTTTTTTAACTTCCGTGGTTTGTCATACGGATGTATTCAAACACAAAATCTTTGACGTCATTGAGATCCGAATGCAGTTTTAAAGCACATTAACAGTCCTGATGTAGACTGTGGTTTATCTGGACTTCAGCCAGAGAGTGCATTTCAGCCTATAAAACACGGGTGGCTTATTTTAGTATGGCTATTGTGTTCGGTGATGGTGGATTTAGTGTTCAGATTCAGTAAACACTGTTTCAGAGAACACACACACACACACACACACACACACACACAAGTTTTAATGACACCGTGAGTCTTAAATAGTATTTTCTACTCAAGCCGTACAGAAATGCGTTTCCTCCCGTAGTGGAAAAGCGTGTGTTTACTTCCACAGATACCGACATCATGACTCACCGCGAACAACGTTCACCCTGTTACCATGGAAACCACAAGCCCGGAGCGCTAATGGCAACCCTCGGGCCGACTGACTGACAGGCGCTGTGTGTGTGTGTGTGTGTGTGTGTGTGTGTGTGTGTGTGTGTGTGTGTGTGTGTGTGTGTGTGTGGGGGACTCATTTTCTGTGTGTGTGTGAGAGAGACAGTGAGAGCTCATGAGCGGGAAAATAATTGAATGCGTTTGATATGATCAAAAAGGCCGAGTCGTCTTTCACGTCGAAGGGCCCTTCATTCACACAAGTGATTTACATTGTGCAGATAAACTCAATGTTTCGCATCTTTCAGCGAACGATTTTGGGCCCGAGAAGTTGGATTTGTTAAGAAGTCAAGTTTATCCTAAGTATTTGGGTCAAATTTGTTACCACGGGGCTAATTTCATATTAACAAACCAACAAACTTTCTCAGTGCTTGTATATAAAACTGATTCGGGGAGCGTGATGCATGAGCTCAGTTTGTGATCTCATGGCTTGAACCTATTGTCTGATCTGCTACTTGTTGGAGGATAACAACAAAGACTTTTAGCTACAAAACCTTTTGTACTAAGCTAGCTAGCTAACGTTAAGAATGAACAAATCATGGTTTAATGGTATATTTCGACAGGTCTGGCTACTGTTAAATAAATCACTGAGAATATGACGATGCAAATCAAGACTCGTACTGAAATCCCACTTATCAATCAGTGATAAATGCGAGCTGATGAAGTCGGCTAGCTATGCTATTACTGACAGTGCTTGCTGCTACTCCACTGTACTGAAGGTAAACGTAGGAGGATAACTGAACTTTCCATTTTCTCTTCCCCAGGCTTTCTGCTCTTTCCCATAAGGAGCATTATTAGCCGTGTAGCACGATGCCTCAGGTTTCAGTGAGCTCGCCCTGCTCTGTCCTGTCTACCAGCGGAAAAAGCAGTCTGTAGCGCAGCAGGTGCATAAGAGACAGGCTGATATCCGATTTACATCACCCTGGAAAATGTGTGGGCGTGCATTATGGATCCACACTGCAGCACTCCACTGGGGTCTTCAGGGCCTTATTGCACTTTATTGTTTTAAACATTAAAGAGCAGGGTGGAAAATTGTTCGAGCGCTGTGATTGGTCAGACCTGGTCAAACTTGAACAGAAAGCTTGTGATTTAATGCACTTAAAAATATCACAGTTATGTTTAATTTTTCTCTATACATAAGGGGAAGAAGATTTAGTACGAATAACTTTTTAGCAGTTTGATTTGTTTAAATTGTTTAACAAGTGCAGTATTGTAAGTGGTAAGACACACTGGCGTATTGCTCGGTTCTGTTAGCAGTGTTGTCTCCGGTTGCTTTGGTTGCTGGAGCCGTTAATGGGGTGCTGAAGGTTTGTTATTGGAAACGAGGCTGTGAGGAGGTAGAACAGGCTAAATGGAGACACGCACTCTCTCGCTGTTTACCCAGCCGAACACGCTCAGTCCAGCAGAATGAGTGTCTGTGTTCAAGGAGCTCAGGCTTAAAGTACGTTAGTGATCATGCACTCTGACAAGGAGCTTTACTCATTTATTTGCTTCCTTAACTTAGGTTTTGGCCCTAATGTTAGCTATTACCAGGGCAGTGGTAGATTTTCTATATCACCAGAGCCCTGTGATTGCCCACATCGCTGTAAATTGACAGGAGAAGAGTGACTGACCCATCATTCCCACTCAGTGAGAACACCCTTGTGCTCTCACAGGCTTTGTTCACACAACAGGGCAAATCCGGTTTCTTTCTTAAATCTTTATTTTTACCCCAATTGTCCGCATTGCAAATTAAAAGTGACCAAATCTGATTTGTTTGTTCTGATCGTAGTCATATTTGCTCGTATATCCACACCTGTGTCGTTGCTGAGTATTATAGATCAGGTGAAAGTTAGCTAGTTAGCTATCAGCATGGCGATTTTGTCCTGCGTTATCTTTTACGTAATGGCAATGTTGGTTTACGGTTCTGAACACATTTGCCGCAGACAACAGTGGAAAAAAAAACTGAAGAGTTTTTAAGCTAAGAAAGGAGACAAACCACCGCTTTGTTGTTCTAGGCCAAGGTTCTCCCTTCCCTGACCTGCCTTCATGCTGTTTTTCACCAATAATGTTGTTGTCGCAATTTGTTGACTTCAAGAAGCGCAGCACGGAGTGCATGGAGTCCTGTTTGACTGGTGAACCTGAGTCGCATGTCCAGAAACTTTCATTGGATTTAAAACCACATACAAATGGGGCTTGAATTGGATTGGAAAAGTTGGATTTCTTGTGGATTTCTTTTTGCTGTCCAGATTGCAGAAAATCTTTTCTGCTTAAATCAGATATGCCAATAGATTAGATTTGAGCTGCCTGTCTGAACATAGGCATGGAGTCCTCGCTGCGTTTGGATCAGCTAAGATGACTTATTGCTCCTGTGATGTATGCCATACGATTTGTACACTGTAGTGCTGCAACTGTTAAATGTATTCCTTTTTGAATATACATAATACATTTGTCATAAAATACATTTATTAAAGTAGAACATATTTAAAAATACAAATATAGTTTATAGTAGACCCCAGGCACGAAGAGCTCAGAGTTTTAATTGGGACAGTAAAAATAGTTTCCTCATGTGTATGAAGTTATTAATTTTATATAGTTAATTTAATAAAATGATTTTATAACTATGCTTAACTTGATGCCAAAATACACTGATTAGATTGGGCCCAGATTCCTTGGACAGAAATCAACCACAGCTCTGTGTCCTGCACTGGGCCTGACAGGCACAGAGGCCACGCCTCCTACACTAGGACTGACAGGCTCATAGGCCACGCCTTCTTATTTGGTACTGGCAGGCAAGTGGTGGGGCCTCCATCACTGAGCCTAACAGACACAGAGACCACGCCTCCTTCACTGGCCCTGACAGGCACATAGGCCACATATCCTTATTTGGGCCTGACGGACACAAAGGCCACGCCTCCTTCATTGGCGCTGACGGGCACATAGGCCACATTTCCTTATTTGGGAGTGACAGGCACGAAGGCGGGCCCTCCATCACTGGGCCTGACAGGCCCAGGGACCACGCCTTATTCACCAACACCCACACTTTTTTCATCCCCGTGCCTCTATGCCTGATGGTAAGAGCTCATTGATGCAGTGTGTGTTGATGTAACAGTGTACAGACTGATAATATTGATTTTGATGAGATGATAAACTCACTAAGCGCACGCTACATCACACACAGTTCTAACTGAATATGGCCTTTAGGACTGGACACACCACAGAGTTGCAGCTCACGTGTACACACTAATGGGGCAGGACCGGACAAATAAATATTGTTTAGTTATTGGTCGACACCGCAAATGAGACAAATATATATATTCCTAATTTTTGACTATTTGAGCTGTCAAAATGACCAAACTGCACATCCCTAGAACATCCTTAGTGACCATGTGATACCAAACTGTAGTTTGTCTCAATGTATTTAGTTGCCTTAGGCCGAGCAGACAGCGCAGCCAGTTGTTCCTCTCGTAGAAGCCCTGCTGTGGCTGAAATGGAAAGGTGTTATTTAACACTCGTCATCCTGGGTCGTGTCTGTGACATCAGCTGAACCATCGCCTGCAGTAAAACTACATTATGAATTACAATATTGATCAGCGCAATCAATGAGTGTCCATAGGCAGGCCTGAATGTATCTGATCCGTT
>JAOUQW010029071.1:0-10149 GCA_028565825.1 Olivaichthys viedmensis | reverse complement strand
TCATTATTCTATTCACTAAACTCTTCTACAATGTAGTAGATCTAATATATCTAATATAAACCACACACCAAAAGGTATCTTTAGAGGTTTTGTTTGTTATTTAAAGTATTATGGGGAAAAAAAATCTTTTTAAAAAGTTACTATACATAGATAATGCCAGTATTAAAGTATCCACTTCAAGATTTGATCCCTACTTTCCAAAAAAAGAGGCATTCTGGATTATTAATGTTTATATTAACATCACTTTTGATGCTATACAACAATGTTTTACAGGTTTCTACAAATGATTTGAAACCTAAAGTCCATAATACTAGAATTATATTACAATCATTTTAACGATGCACCTGAAACAAAATGGAGTTTATTTTGATTCCAAACTTTTGAACGCTAGTGTATGTTATAAAAGCAGCAAGCGGTCATACCGGAAAATATAATGTAGGCTATCAAGCTGCATAAAGAATCGTTTTATAATCACATAATGGCACCCTGAATCTGCACTGATTCGTGGGGTCCCTGGAGATTCCAACCCTCATATACTACATTACTCTATTAGTAGTATTTTATGTACTACTCGACAAATAAGTAACATTAGATCATTACTCAAATCCTCTGAGGGAAAAATTCCAAGCACTTAAATTAGATTGTGCATTTGGTTTTAAGACTCGTCTCAGATGTTTGCATGGGATACCTTTTTCACAAGTGTGTATACGCGTGTGTGTGTGTGTGTAACTGCAAACTATGATGAATGAGGGGCTGTGATTCTCAATCTCTGTACTCGGTCGTGCGCAAGAACACCGCTCCATGCGCACAATAGCAATTATGCTAAACAGTGTTCGAAAGTTCGAGAGCGAGAACAAGCTCTACATGGCCCAGCTGATCCTGTAACGTGCGGATCTTAAACATGTGGCCGTGCGTCTGAATTAGGCTGCATTCAAAAGCTTTCAGGTTGAAAGGACAGAGCAGCAAGTTAGTGACAGCGAGTGAGGGTCTGAACACGAATGACGCAAGTGGATTCACACACACACACACACACACACACACACACACACACACACGCTGGGAGGTGTGTCCATTAACAAAGATGACGAAATTGCTGCTGACTCATAGTGCTGGAAGAGCTGCGGCTGCATCAAAGGCTAAGCTCGACACACACTCAAGACTGCTCTGAAATATGGGGTACTGGTTATACCATTTCTCAGATCAACACCGTGTCAGTAATGCAAATTCCTAATAATTTGTATGAAAATGAGTGTTTAAGGTTAGGGCGAGGGACAGGGGTTAGAGGTCACAGCTCTTCTTGCAACTTCACTCGTATGAAATCCTTAATAACCACATACATTGCATTATTACTATTCTATTAATGTATTATAACTGCTCTATTAACCTAGGAACTTGTAATAGACAGATTTATAAAACCACTTAACACATGGTAACTAAATGTCCAGCATTTCTCATTTTATACCAGCTGACTTTGATGTCGGAAACGATTTGCAATTTCCAAAATCTGCTACAGTACGATCCAAAAGTCTTGAGTTTAGGAACGCAGAGCAATAACTGTTGTCATTCATCATTTATTAAAAAAAACTATGCAAACTTTCACTCACTTGATACATTATTTGACCGAGACCCCTTTTTTTTTTTTGCGGTTGTAGAAACACTCATACTAAATCTGTTCACACACTATTTGCCTTGTCAAACGATTGTAACGGCATGTATTTCATTCACACATGGAGTCTCCGAACACAGTGTTAATTGTTATCTTAATGAGCAGCACCTGATATTGACTCAATTAGTACAGTCCTCTGTGTGTCATGTAGGCTTGTTATGGTGTCACGGTAAAAAAAAATACTGATGAAAATACATTTGTCTATTACAGTTAATTTTCTGCAAGTTCCTTAAACAACACCATGCCCTACTAATACCTCAGAAAATACATCAAATGATTGGTGCTGCCATTTTTCTCATAAATAGTTTATTCGCGTCTTCTTTTTAGGTCGTAAAAAACCAAATGTTTTAGTTTGCACCTCCAGCACACGTCATAGCCCAGGCCTATTTACGTCATGATTGACTGGTATAAATGAACCAAAACCTAACATTTTTGGTCTATAAGCAGTTTTGGCTTTAATGAATAAGAATAAAGTGGGATCTCTGCCTTTCATGCTCAGAAAACATATTCTGCCTTAACTGTGAACTTTAGCGACCTGAATCGTTTTCAGCCTGTATGGCCTTCCCGTGATAATAACATTAGCCAATTATATTAGTAGCAAAACGTCAGAGGCCGATGACCGCAATGAAATTTTGTATCCTCCCTCAAAAACGGGTACAAAAGACGGGTCAAATCGTCTGAATGGGAGTATTTCGGATAGCTTAAAAATGCGAGTGTTGAAACTCACGATGATGGCAATCCTTTCCTGACCCCAAATGGTCTCGCCATCTTAATACATTTTTTATATTATAGGAGCCAATTAAGCATATGTTCATATCTCAAAATACATTTTCCCTTTGTTATAACCTTCTGTTTTGAAATGGTTGCTTCATAAGGTTACTATAATACTAGGTTATCATATTGTGAAAATGTCAAATGGTAACACCCCTAGTGTCATGCTTTCGTTGTTACTGCTTTCAGTAAATAAGAAGACGACTTCTAATAGGAATTAAAATTTAACTTTTAATAATTGATGAAATAATAATCTTTATAGTGGGCTCAGACTTCTGGACCCAACAGTACATCCTTATAAATACTGTCAGGCTGGACGCAGAATTCTAAGTTCTCACATGTACAACATATGACTTGGTCAACACCAAACCACAGCTTTTTTTATTTTCTGTCTTTTATCCTCACATATAATAATAAGGCTTTACTGATGTCATAGCAACTATTCATTAACTACAGTACAAAAGTCTGGCTCAGAGTCTCGGCGTCCAAAAGTGTGAGTCCACTACCAAGAACTGCTCCTAACACACAAGTGTTAATTGGTGTTGGCTCCAAAAGTCCAACAAATGATATTGAGTCAATTACTTCGGTCCTTTATGTCTTGGCTGCTTTGATGAGACAAACCTTTTTGAAGTTATATTCATGATGACTTATGAAATCTTACTTGAACAATATAATTTGACAAGTTGTTTTTCATAACTGATAAAATAGTCATTCCTGCTAGTGAACTAGTGAACTAGTGAAACTAGTGAAAGGCCCCCATTTTATGACAAATGTGATTATGGGATTTGGCCTGTCCACTTTAATAGCGGTAACGGTTTTTAGTCTAACTGTAAAAACCTGTATCTTCAGAAAATAACAAGCCTGATTACCGATGTCACAGCTGTAACTAATGAACTATGTCATTAAAGGTGTTCAGTTATCCAGGTCAATTTGAGTAGCTGAGTTAGTAGCAGTAAGTCAAGTCGACTGGAGCGGTCTTATAAATCTTAAATACATTTCACCACTCACTCAGCTTTTAGAAAAAAATACACATTTCTATAGAGCTCAACAGAGGCCACCCACTTTTTCAAAGCCACTGGTTCTGGAAATTTTTCTCCCATTCATTACCTCCATAGACATTTTATAATATGTTTAAATAAAGAGCTCAAAGAGTGCTACATAATCAAATATGACCCACAAGACTGTACGTAATGTGTTTTACAAGGAAATTAACTACTAGTCCTATAAAGCACTGCAAATAACTCTTAACCTGTTTCCACAGACTTTGTTGTTGCGAATTTTCTCCATCATTTATGCTTTTGTGTATATTTTAGTGTTTTTTAATTATTGAATATAGTGTAGTTTTGTGTACATAAAGGCCCTGATTTCCTTATTTGCGTGTGCACTCGAATAAATTAAGCGTGCAGTTCGTGGGCGTGTCGCAGGTGATTTATGAAGAATAATTGCGTGATTGACGTCACCGTTACGTCCCTGGACGTATTTTGGTTTCTGTGTGTCTCTCTCTCGCCCTCTCTCTATTCTACGTATTTAGGATATCCCCAAAGAGAAACCGATCCAGCACTCAGATTGGCAGAAGGGGAATGACGTCATCGCTTCTGAACAATATAAAAGAGAGGACCCTGGCGACAATGGGGGCGAGGCTAAGCCCACTACGTCGTCCTAGTTGGCAGCTGACACCCCGTTTTGTGGTTCTTGTATAGTCCAGCGTTATGTTAGCTTTGTACCGATTTTCATTTACATCCATGCCTCCTCTGTAAATTGTTATATGTCCACTTATGTGCGCTAGTAGCTCTGTGTTCAAACCCCACTCTCAAGTCTTGCATTTGCCTCATACATT
The DNA here is from genome assembly GCA_028565825.1 of Olivaichthys viedmensis. NCBI lineage: Eukaryota > Metazoa > Chordata > Actinopteri > Siluriformes > Diplomystidae > Olivaichthys > Olivaichthys viedmensis. The sequence goes on along the minus strand of JAOUQW010029071.1, from coordinate 5,875 downwards.
TGAACATTGTAAATTAAACAACAATTGTATACCTTATGCCTGTCCGGAAACTGTAGGGGTGAGTGCCTTCTTTTCATTTGGGGAAAGCTTGGTGATGTAGTCAGCTTGTCAGACACGTTTTTATGTTCTGAAAGACCATGTAAGTTGAGTCCCTGTTCACCATTTGCTGTGCACAATCCTATGTTGGGTGTTCCAGATCTAGACCTGCACATTAGTAGGATCTTGTATCTGCACAGCAAACAGATCCTTCCTTAGGGAAGTGTAGAACCTCTGCAGTCATAAAGAAAGGTCTTGTGAATCTCCTGTTGTCTATTTCCTAGATCAGGGTCTGTTGATGAGGAAGTGGTCTCCTCCTAGTCCTGTTGAAGCAGAATGCAACACTGTCTATCAGGTTGTGGTTCCCACTCCATATCGCACATCAGTGTCATCTCTCGCTCATGATCACTGTATGGCTGGACATCTGGGTATAAAGAAAACAATCGCATACTACGACATTTATTTTGGCCTGGTTTGAAGTCCGATGTTGTGCAACATTGTAGGTCATGTCATATGTGCCAGCTAGCAGGAAAGCTGAATCAGGTAATACCTCCTGTTCCATTACATCCTATACCTGGTGTGGGAGAGCCATTTCAACATGTACTTATGGATTGTGTAGGTCCTTTGCCAAAGGCAAAAGCCGGTCATCAGAATCTGCTCACACTTATTGTGCGCCACAACAAGATATTGTCTTCATGCCAAGCCCATCATAAAAGCCTGAGTCAAGTTCTGTTCCATCTTTGGGTTGCCAAGGTTATACAAACCAACCAAGGTTTGAATTTTATGTCCAAGGTCTTCGCCCAAGTACTACACCAACTTTGGATTAAGCATAGTGTAGCCAGTGCATACCGCCCTGAGTCCCAAGGAGCTACAGAAAAATCCATCAAACTTTGAAATCTATGCTGAGGAAGTACTGTACTGAGTTGGGAAATGACTGGGATGAAGATATTCCTTTAATTTTATTTGCTGTCCGTGAAGTAGTTCAGGAATTCACTGGTTTTAGTCCTGCTGAGTTGGTTTTTAAACATTCAGAACAGGGACCCCTTAAGGTTTTGAAGAAAAAATGGACGTCAGTTGAATCAGCCGCAGAAACACCTCTGCTCGATTATGTTAGTCAGTTCAGAGAGTGCTTGCATTCGGCCTGTGCTATTGCTAAGACCTCCTTGTTGACTGCTTAGTCAAAGATAGCATGCAATGACAAGCATGCAAAGTGTCGTTCTTTCAAGTCGAGTGATAAAGTTTTAGTGTTGCTCCCTCTTCCTGGCTCATTCCGTAGGGTCGATTTTCAGGACCGTATACAATTGAGTCTAAGCTTCGTGAAACCGACTATGTAGTCCAAACTCCTGATAGGAAACATAAAACTAGGGTCTGTCACATCAACATGCTGAAACCTTATGTTTCACGACAGAGTTCTTCTGGTACCACTAAGCTCCTGGACAATAATGTTTATAATACATTTGCCTAATACATTTGAACATTGTAAATGAAACGACAATTATATACCTTATGGCTGTAGTAACCTTATAGTAAGGTTACTAGTTTCGCCCCCATCTTGCTCAACATCAACGTCAATGACTGAAGCCCCGCCCCAGACCATCTTCTATTGGCTAACGCATGGTCACATCAGAACATGTGCCATAAAAAGTTAAACTCTGGTGAATAATTCAAACAAACTACGGAATGTAATTATCATGCATCACCATGTGTTGGTGGCATGTTATCTGTCAACGCATTGTTCTCATGAAACCAGCCTCAGTTTATTGTAAAAAAGCGTGCAAGGCTGATTTCAATAGAACAATGTGTTGACAGATAACAGTAACTCCAGCGGCCCTTTTTCTTGTTGTCAATCCCCCCCTTTGTCAAAGTGGACACCCTGACGTAATTACTCTAGAAACCATAGAAAGCGGCTCTATGGTACTTATTTGCCGGTAGAAGATAGAGATGTGCATTCTGGTCATTTTCAAAGCTTGAATACTCGAGTCCTCAAGAACTTTAATTCCCGGGGGCTGATCTCGACCCGCTTAACTTATATAACCAATTTTGCGCCCTCGACAAAACTTAAACTTAATGGCTGTTCGCTGTGTAACACAGCCTGTGTTGTCTGGCTTGCGCCTTCGTTTTCACTTGGCATTTGTGTTTAAATGCGAGGCGATGGCGCGCTGTAGCCAAATAATTAAAAGCTCATTGAAGGGGGTAACCGACTCCGCTTTAATAAATGCTCCTTTTATACCTGCCGCGTGGAAAGGGGCTTTGCGCACATGAAGCTTATTTCGTCAAGCTAATAAGCTTCATTTTATCGTATACAGCGTTAACGCATGTTTATTATAATCTAACAGTCCAATACAGTCGTTTGCAGGTTATATTTGCTCACTCATGACGAGAAAGTACAAAGCTCCACGCTCAATGAATGAATGAAGGTTCAAATGCGAGCAGTGTGAATTTAAAAGCCTTAACTGCACAATAAATGAAGATCACGACTCCATTTATGGAAGTCTTGCTGTTTGGTACTGGACTTTAGTTAATGTAAAACGTGTTTGAAGAAGTTTTACACGACACTAAATGTCGAAGCATACTGTATTAGTTCCAGGTTCTGCACGCCGCATTCAGACAGTATAGACCCTGACTTTATATTCGCATATGCCACAATGTCATGATTGTAGTTTTCTGTAAATAAATTCCTGATACAATAATGTGATCATATCGCCGTATGTGACAAACATCCGGGTTCGCAGGAAAAGAAACCGCTCGTGCTTTTCATTTATAGCCCTCCGGATGCGAGAGTTTTATCATAAAGAAGACGATTTATTCCAGACACCACCCTGAGAAAGCATTTGGTTTCTCCCGCGAGCTATTATATAAAAGATTTTTAACAGACTACACTTTCAAAAAGTGGTGAGGAGAAAACCGGGCACAGCTAAAAACGGAGGACTAACACAAGCACCCACGTTTGCCCAACATTAGTCAAATGCGCATTAGCAAAACCGTTGCTCACTGTTAGCGCAGTATCACAGGGCAAAAGGAAGCCGCTGCTGCTCTCGCATGCCAGGACATAATTAACATGTTTGGAGTTGAGACGGCGCTCGAGGCATTTGCGGAGGCGTTAATTTTCAGGAACGACATGCACACGCATGCTGCCTGTAATCCTAATAAGAGCCGGGAGGACAGGATTCAGGTTTAGAAAATTAAGAGATCGGGAGGGGGGGGGATACACAACAGGCGAGAAAAGAGAGAATACAAAGAGAGCGAGATGGAAGAAGAGAGCCAAAGGGAGAGGAGCTTTAACTGAACAGAGGCACATGGGGGATAAACGGATTAAAAGTGAGGACAGAGTGATAGAGCAGAGAGATGGAGGAAGAAAAAAAAAAAGAAAAAAAAAGAGGAAAAGGGGGTGGAGGAGAGGAAGCAGTGAGACATGTCGAGATACAGATGGAAGGACAGATGGGGAAAAATAATGGACATATAGTTTACTCACCACAATTGCATTATCAGCTAAGAAACTGAATCAATTAAACAACAATAAAAAAACAAACAAAAAAACACAGAGTACGTAGCATAATTGCACCTGAACACAGCCGCATACAGCTTAATACATCAAGCCTTAAAGTTTAAATAACATTTTCAGAAAAGTGAAATCAAGCACCTTTTATGAGCCAACCAATCAGGTCACAGTAAAAACAACCACGATGGAGACTGGTGAAAAAATTACTCTTTTTAGTGTATGAATATAAGGAGCTTTATGACATTAAATGTACGTGACTAAGAAAAGCTCCATGTTTTGCTCTGCTACGGAGGAGGTCATGTACCCACACGCACACTCCTTCTCTTCATTTTTTTTGCCACTCTAAAGCCAAAACAAAAAAATAAATCTCATCCTAATTATTAATAATAGTAAATCTAATGTAGTCTGTACATTCGGATACAAGGCAAAACTCGTAGTGGTGACGGGGTTTTTATGGTCACAACGTGTACGTCACGTGACCTGCTTTTACTTTGTAGACAAAAACGCCTAGTGTGAACACTGCATGAATACAGGTTTGTTTAATATGCTCCATCAAAATGTATCCACATTATTGTACATACACGGCTTATTAATTACACATTCAGATGCTGTGCATGTTTTAATTTCGATTTGCTGTAATGCATTTTCAATTATTTTCCATTATGAATTTTCCAGGAGTTAATTCCCTACACTGGGATCGTTTTTATGGTAAAATTGTTGGGATCCTGACAGAATCACGGTGGCACAAACTAATCCCCATTTGACACAATGGTCATTCCAATAGAACAGCCGACACACACATGCACACTCCCCTACACACACCCGCATGTCCCATTTACAGTACACTATGCCAATGCTCTTCCTTCTAACGTTCTCATGAGCTTTTGGTGCTTATTATAGTCTACCCACACACACACCGCATGTTTAAGGAGGTTCACAAATCTAATTAGCTTTAGAAACTCTTGCTTAATATCAAAGATGTCATTCATGCTGTTGGAGGTTAGCGCTTGTGCTAACATGCACTAACGCTAAGAGGGTTTGAAAGACTACTGGTGAGAAGAGATGCAGAAAGCGCAGTGGAGGGTCTCGCTAACGAGCTCGTTATGCTTCCCCTCGTTAAGCGAGTGGCCGAGAGAGAGAGAGAGAGAGAGAGACAGAGAGAGATAGAGAGATAGAGAGAGAGAGAGAGAGAGAGATAGATCGAGAGAGAGAGAGAGAGAGAGCGAGAGAGAGAGAGATAGGGTAAGAATGTCAGCATTGCTTGATTGTACACAGGTGACGACCCAGAGATCATTTCATCTTCGAGTCAGTGTTATGCACATTTCATCTTCGAGTCAGTGCACGCTCTTCTCAGCGTTAACACACATAATCTGACACCGCTAAACTCATTAGGCTCTCCATGATATCTATTAAAAGTGACACCCACATCACAAGGCCATTAACTTACAACTCGCACACATTTGTACATAAAACATACTGTACAGCTATAGACAGACTCAGGTGTTTCTGTTTTCTCAAGCTTCCTTCTGGGAAATCATTTAAGCAAGAATTAACTTTTTTAGCTGATATAAAACAACTGCATGAAATCTCTACTTAGAAAATGCTTTTAAAATGTGACAAACATCAACCTTTTATACAGGTCCAAAAATGTCTGTTTCTGCCCTTTATTATATTACTTCAGCCTTTATTTTATTTTTATCCAGGTCTCACTTTGAGTCCCACTGAGATTAAAAATCTATTTTCCACAGGAGCCTTGAAGAGAGGGCTTAAAGTATTACAATATCCTAATGCTGATGTAGGTTCATGTATTAACTGTATTAGTGCAGTACTTTGATGTGAAATGAATATATAGTAACAATGCCAATTTTTTGGTATTGTTAAGGCCAATCCATTTTACCAAGCGTGTCAAACCACACCAGCCACGTCAGAGGAGCGTTTGAAGCTTGTCAAACTCGAGCCCTCGCGTCGCGCTGCCTTTGTTTTAAGCGCTGTCTATTTTTATTTTTTTTCCCCACTCGCGCGCCATAGAAATCCATCGAAATCACAAAATCACACTTTCTATACGCTGTGAACTTTATTTAAAATCATTATCGACAGAGATGTCATGATTGTGCAACCTGTAGTTGCATAATGTGGTCTGATACTCATTTTACACCAACATGAAGAAACAAAATAAGCGCAAATCTGCTGGTTGTTCACTGTTCCATTGTCCAGGTGAAGTGTTTTGTAATTACAGCCAGCTCAATCCTTCCGTATCGGTGTTAACACTGTATAAAAAGGATTCTCGTTCTCCCGCGTGCTCACTGGCTGGTGAAACGTTGCCCTGGAGACGACCCCGGC
>JAOUQW010029070.1:0-10149 GCA_028565825.1 Olivaichthys viedmensis | reverse complement strand
CTTTTTCTTTTTAAATTTAAATTATTATTGTTTTTGTTTCTTTGGTTTTCAGCTGGGTATTTTTTGGTTTTATTTATGTATTTATTTAATAGTTGATGTATTCCTAAATGTATGCATTAATTTACTCATTTATTAATTTCAGTACTTTTTACTCAAATGTATATATTTATTTATTTATTTTTTCATTCCATTTATTCGTTCATTCATTGTCATTGGCAGATGCTCTTATCCAAAGCGACTTACAAAAAGTGCAAACATCTAAAGCCCCAATGATATGTAGTACTTGGGTAATCTGTAAGAATTCATAACCTGAAAGACAAAATACTAATGCTGGTTGGTAAGTAAAAAAATGACCAAAACACCCAAGTGAGGACTTAAGTAAATGCATAAACAAATAATACAAAAAAGTAGGTGCACAGAAATACAAAGAAGTGTTAAGTTGGATGGAGGTAGGTCATAGACCTTTGTGTTTATCAGGAGACAACCTGCCACACCCTCCTCGGCTGTCAAGCTGCAGCTCGACAGAAGAATAGATTATTTTTCCGCATCCCTAATCTCACTTCGTAGACAAAGCTGACTACTGATTCGGTTTACCACTTTGCACGATCCTCTGCACTCACAGGGAAGTGCATGTACAACATGTAAAATGATGCATTTAACTCTACCAGTCCAAGTAGTGCAATCAAACTCCACTCCCATTCCAAGAACTTAAGTTAAACTCGCAAAGCATTTCAGACATACAGCGCCTTGGAAAAATGTTCAAACCCCTTGAAAGTTACAAACATTTCCTGTACAATGTTACCCTTGCACTTATTTTTTTCAACTAGCATTTTTTATTGGGAACTCATATGCTCAAACATTACATTTTCAAAGACAAAATAAGTTTATTTTTTTCTTTGCAGATATTTTAAAGTAAATGATAAACTAAAATATGCTGCTTGCAAAAGTATTCAGGCCCCAAACATTAATATTTAGCAGTAAATGGGGTGTAAAAACTATTTTAATTTGTTGTACTTGTTAATATTGGCTTTAAAACAATTATCAAAATAATGTAACACTTGAATGTTTGTGTTGTTTTATTGTTTGGTTGATTAGCTATAACATTAACAGAAAATCCTGATTACGTAATAAGTGTATTCATATTAATATGAACTATATTTATTAAATAAGGATTTAGGATAGGGGTGGAGTGTGGATCTAGTGGCTCTAGGATCTACATGGGGCCGAGTAATCAGAGTAGTTGCTGTACTTGAGTTGTGGCTCAGTTCTGACTGCGGTGATTTAAAGGTGGCTGAGTTGTGGTCTTCTCATGGCTGTAAAGTGCCCACGTATGGGCCACACCAAAGTTGCTATCTGGGAAGCATGCTCAAATCTCAGAGAAAGACATGCCCGGCACCCTGAAGTTAAAGACCTGAGTTGGCGTGCAGGTGGAATGTTTTGAACCAAGGTATGCAGATAATGTTGTGCAGAGCTCTTTGAGGCCTGGAATGCAAGTGCAAGAGTGTTGAATTTGATTCTTGCTGCAACAGGAAACCAGTGGAGTAACCTCAAGAGGGAGGTCATATGAGAGAACTTTGGAAGGTTATGAACCAGAAGAGCAACTGCATTCTGAATGCTCTGGAGATCTCGCATATGAAGGGACACGAGCAAGTAAAGAGTTGCAGTAGTTAAGTCTGGAAATGACTAGAACTTGTATGAGAATGTGAGCCATTTCTGTAGTCAGGAAAGGTTGTGTTCTGCAGGATCTAGTGTTGATGTAATGTGATCATAGAAGTTGAGTTTATCATCGAGAATCACATCAAGATTCTAAGCTGTGAATGTTTAATGCACTGTGAGGGTGTCAATGATGATTGAGAGATCCAGCATAGGGGAGTTCTGAGCCGGTATATTCTGTTTTGTCGAGATTCAGTCTGGGATTAATATCAAACTTGAGACTTAGGAGGTGGGTGGAGGAAAAGATAAGTAAAATTGTGTCATGAGTGTAGCAGTGGTAAGAAAAATCATGTGATCTGACCACAAAGCCCAGTGTATAACGAGAACAAGAACTGACCCCTGGGGAACTCTATAGTGAGGCTGTGAGGATATGAAACTGACTATCTCCAGTCTATATTGATCATTTCTGTATATCTTTTTCCAAATGATAATGAGGGGGATTTTTTTTTACATTCTGCCACAAAATTAGGGCCAGAGATGAGACTTAATCTAAAACAGGCCCCCCATGGGCCATGTTGGTACTCCAAGGTGGCCATCACTATTTGTTTAGCTGTAAAATAATTGCTTGAAATACTAGATTTGCTGTGTTGAGTATTGAATATTTCCATATATATTGAAAAACTTTGAGTCAATCTAGGCCTTGTTTTTCGAAGAGCTCACTTGGCAGCTCCTTTTCTAATCAGCGTGAGGTCTTTGTAAAGCCGCTGTAGTATAGGCCTGTTTTCTTTGATGTCGTGTTACAACTGGAATTGCATTTTTAGGGTTGGGAAGCTTTTGTGGTAGGTCATGGGCCGCAAGTTGTAAAAGGTTAGGAATCTTTGATCTAAAAAGTATCTGAGAGATTATTGCTTTACAGCAGTTGAAGATAATGCGACGTGCTGTCAAAAGGAACATATAGATGAATGTAGCACTATTCTGTCAGTGCCTTTTATTTCCAAACTTGTAGTTCAATCCAAACATCAACCCACTTATCAAGTTATAGCAAAGGTTTGTGTCTATGTTTTTCCCTTGAAATAAGTAATTTGGGTTTTTTTTCTTACCAAAATATAGCTAGCAAGTATGCAACAAACTGAAGCAAATTGTCAGCCAGAGGGGTCCATATTGAAAGAGTAAATAATTCAGACTAGCATTTTTAGTCTCAAATCTCTGCCTATGTGTTGCCTGGATAAAGCCATTCGTGTACTAGAACATTCAAAGAAAGCAAGGCATGTACAGTTAATCTGATATCTATGAACCAGTGAAAGAGACACCACGACATATTTGATTGATACCCCCTCATTACCATAAAGATAAGGAAATACAGAAATAAAGAAATAAATGTGAAAATAAAGAAATAAAAAAATACAGGAAAGAATAAATAGTCATAAATAAATAAAATAATAAATAATATAAATAACGTAATATAATATAAAATAGACATAAATATAAACCAGAAATAATACATACACGATTTTGTGATTTTTCAAAATAATTTTATTTATTTATGCATGTATCGAGTCATTTATTTATTATTTTATTTATTTCTCATTTAGATCTGGTCCACCAAAATAAACTGGCAACTCTGTGTAACTGCTGCTGTTTATTGTTGGAGAGCAAAAATCTAAACATGGAGCGTATGAAAGTAAGACATTTAATGATTGAATAAGATATTGTTATTTGAGAATAATAAAATGGCAAAAATGGCATTATATCAGTGCTTATATATATATATATGACAGCTGTCCAATGAAAGATATATGGAATGTGGGCAAAAACCTCCATCTACCCCACAGCAGTTAACATCTAAATGACCAATGAAAAGCTGACAAATCACACCGTCAATTTCGGGTTTATTGTGTACGATTAATGATATGAAAAAATGTTTTTTTCGTGTTCCTGAAAAATTTGAATTTTGGAGATACATGCTTTTAATTGGACAGCGACGATATATATATATATATATATATATTTTTTTTACACCATATATCAGTGTAATTTTTAATTGTTTATGGGTTTTTAGGACTTAGCCTTTTGTTCGAAGATTCAGAGAAGCAGAGCCTTTTTCTTGGGACGAGCAGGAATGCTTGAGTAACCACTCTCGCATTTGGTGAATGTTGAGTCACAGTTGTAGCCGTATGCACAACAGTGCTTTCCATCCTTACAGCACTGACCCTTCAAAAGAACATGCAGTACAATAGAGGAAAAAGTCAACCAAGGAGGTGAACAAAGAACATGTTATAATTATAGTAATGCATATTGATCAGTAGATTACCAGAGTATATGGACAACATGCCCACTGGCCGGTTAATGTCTTGCAGCAGCTGTTTCCAGGTGGGCAATAGAGTCGGCCATTGCAGCGTATGATGTTGGCCTGCATGTGGAGATCTAACGCCGGTTTCAGCGGCACCAGTGGAGATGAGTGATCCAAGTCACTCACACAGGCTTTGCTCTCTTCATCACAGTGGAACCCGATGGGACAGCAGCCTGTCTCCCTCTGACAGCACTGATCCTGCAGAGATCAACTGTGTATTAGTTATGGATGTCATGGTTGTATAGATATCAAGACAGCACTGACCCTAAACCATTGGACAAGGTGTTAAGGATGGACCCATAAACCTGCCACATTCATAATTTTTCTTGTAAGTTAAATAATACAATATCTGTTATATTATGTTATATATATATATATATATATATTAAGGTCTATGCAATAAGCAATAGGCAATATAATGTATGAGCATACAGCTAATATCGTAATTTGAAATGTAGATGTTTTGGAAATAATTAAAAATTACATTCAAAAATTTGAAAAACTGCGAAAATATCTCATTGTCTGACTGTCAATATCTCAGACTGTCTCTGATTGTGAAAACTATTGTGTAACAGTTGAAATGGTGTAATGAAAACTCTTGCTAATGCCACATTGCTTATGGTACAACCGTTTGGCTACAATATACTTAATTATTAATTTAGATCATTCGTATTAATCAAAATCTCTTAAAAAGTTTAAGTATGTAATAAAATGTTGCATCCTGGGTTGTTTTGATCACTAAATCAAGCTTTGGAACAGTTATCATTTTTATTAGCCTCATGGATCCAATCTTTCAACTACAATTTGTATTAAATCTTTCAACAGTTTGTATTACTATGTGGAACAGAAATTCCTAAAATGCAAAAGAATGTGTCATGAGATTGGATTTCAAAAGACCACGCAATCACCACCAACTGACAGTTGTGAGTCATTAGAGTTGATGCAATGACCACTAACTACAAAACAATACGAGGACATGAAAGAGGCTGGGGGTAGTTATAAAGGCAAAGGGTGGGCATAGATGTTATAAGAAAATATATTCAGTAAAATAAATACGAATCTTTTTTTCAGTATTAATATCTTAACATACACTATTTGACCATTTTTGTTACTTGTAATAATGCAGAAACATCTGTGAAATCTAACACTGAATGTCTTTTTCGCTATAAATTACATTTCTTTGTCTTTTTTTGATTTGTCCTAAAGATATGCAAACATTTGCAGTCGACTGTAGTGATACCAGAGGCTGACACTCAAAAATTAAATGTGCCTATGAAATATGTAAGTAAAAACAGGGAAATGACAAGAACAGTGTCAGTCAGACAGTAGATTAATAGAAGATGGAATACAGGAAATACAGTCTTGAGCTATCTTTAATGTACTACATTTATTATTATATTAAACACAAAACCGATCAGCAGGTTTGATTCATGATTCATCTTACTGGGACATCGATATAACCCACTGTTTTTATAGCTTGTAGCTTGCTAATGTTTAACATTTTATTACATAACAGAGTCATATGACATTTTATTTGTGTGCTACATTATTAGATTAGGTTATTGTTCTGTCTTGTACCTGTGTGGTGTTGCTCAGCATGGCAGCAATCTGAGAAGAGGGTCGACTCAATGTTCCCATCAGGCAACGGGTGGATGTGCTGTCGCAGTAATAACCATAGGGACAGCAGTGGATGCCATCAAAACAGCATTGACCCTAAAGGATCAGACAAGGTGTTAAGGATGGTCTCATAAACCTGCCACATTAATGATTTACTGAAATATACCAACCAGATTGTATAGGCAGCAGTACCACTTCCCAATAGGAGATCTGCAGCACGTTGTACCATCAGGGCAGGAAAAGTAGTTGTCACAGTGCACCACAGAGACAGAAGGGTTGTCAGATTTCACCGGAGGAGCGTGAGCTCTTTTCTCTGGCTCCTCTGCAGGTATCTGAGCGGAAAGAGGGAATGTGTACCATAGCATCCCCTTTTTCTCGCACATCTGAGTCTCCAGATTACACTGGTAGTCTTGTGGACAGCAGTGGGCCTTGTCCAAACAGCAAACTGCCTTAAATAAGACAGAGTTTACTTACATTTACAACATTTAGCAGACGCCCTCATCCAGAGCAACTTACAACAGAGCGCAGGGTTATGATACAGTGCCCCTGAAGCAGAGAAGGTTACTTGAGCCTCGCTCAAGAGCCCAACAGTAGCAGCTTGGTGGTCCCGAAGCTTGAACCCACGACCTTCTGATCAGTAGCCCAGAGCCTGAACTACTGAGCCACCACTGTCCCTTGCTTTAGAGGTTACCTACAGTTTCACAGTCAGTTTTTATAAAGGATGTACTTCAGATTCAGCCATAAGGCAACATTATTTTACATCTGTGTTGTATGAAAAGCTCCAAAGAGATCGCTAGTCCTTCTTCTATTATTATCTTGACTATGTAAGCTGATTTTTGGGATGCATTAATAAGTTTCACACTGTTGTAGTTGTTGTAACTAGTCATTTACCACAAACCACAAAAGTAAAAGAAGTGAATAGCAGTGATTTCTGCTTACAGATGGATATGCGCAGCATGTGTATCCTGTCTTAGTTGGGCAGCAGGTATTTCTGTCTTGACATTTTGTTCCATCTGGACAGACTATACTGCTGGAAACCAGCCCTACCATGAGCAACACTAACACGGCAATCATCTAGATGAGAAGGAAAAACAAAGCATAGTTTTTACCTAGTGTCCGAAGCATATACAGTAATGCTCCAGAAAGAAAACAGCAAATATCTAAATAATATGCAATGATTCTTTAATTTACTTTGACTAATTAGCACATCCAAAACAGTAGAACTTTGAAGAACCATAAATTCAAAATTAGATTGTATAGTATGTTCTATTCTAATCATCTCAGTATATATGCCATGACTCAAGGTCATAAAAGTTTCTATGAAAATGTACAAAATTTCCACTCCAACACTTGCCTTGCTTTTGCAGTAGATCTCTTCTGTATCAATATATGTCTGGATCTTTCAGTCGCAGCTTCTCATATCACTTTAACTACCCAGAACCACAATCATCAAGCAGATGTGAACCTTACCCATGCAACAAACAAAAAAAAGGAACTGACATATTCCTGTTGTCAGTGTTATACAGAGAGACATTTTAATTGAGGGCGTTTCTTTCCTAGACTTTCACAATCTTAGGTGTCATATCACTTTTTTATTTTGGTCAATCACTATTTATATTTAACACTGGTAAAGAAAATTAATGAAAATATAAAGCATTTGTGTAAGTAAGTATGTTAGAGGGGCAATCAGAGGGCTGAGGGCTTGTAGTGTCTATAGATTTGGATCAATTTAGGACAGGCATACTCCGTAATACACATATCTACATACCATATTATATCACATGTACCTACTAAAAATGATTACTACTGTTCTAAACTACTCTAAAAATTCAGTCTTTTTGAATAAAAATGTATCAAATTCCAGATCTCCTTGTCTGATTTTGATACACATGGACATATGATAGGACTTATCTAAAATGATGAATGTTTTGGTCGAAAATTTGGCATTAAAGAGAATCTCCCCATCAAATGGCAGTTAAATGTAAACTTTATAATGAACAGATAGAGTTGACCATGTTACATTTATATATGGTGAAATAAGACAACATGGAGGTGTTTTCTCTGACGAGCACATAGAGGTTATTTAATGCAATGAACTTGAAAGCAGTTCTCCAAACAGAAACTGAGAGAACTCTAAATGTCAGTTCCTCAAATTTTACAGAGGTGAGGAAATTTAGTAAACTCTACATACATGGCGCTTAAACTGAGTGAGTGTTGCTGTTAAGGCAGTTGAAAATCAGATCACAATTTGGGAGCCACTCATGTACAAATAGAGATTATTCCAAAGGGACCACAAACTTTTCTCACAACTGTAAGCATATGTAAAATCATAGTTGCAGATGTTGTATCTACAATTAATTTGAGTTAGAGATATACAGATGGAAAAAAAATACTCTGGAGGAATACTCAACCTTATCTCTAGCTACCACATCTGTACCATACAATATGTCTGATAACCATGGACAAGAATTTCAACATGCTTCCTTGTAGTGAGCAAAGAACAGAAAACTCGCTTTGGAAGTCTAGCCCATTTTCATGAATTCTTCAGTTAAAGGTATTTGTAAGTTCTAAATCTGCATAATTCGTCTTTCCAGAGATTGGACTACTTTTTCAGAGGGAAAAAATTGTGGTTATGTGTTAACACAGAAGACACGTAAACACAGGAGTGCCTTAGTTTCCATCTGAATGCTCATGGACACCACAAAACCTGAAGGAAAGTGTAAATATGTGTAAAGAGTTACTTTTTACTGAATTGCTCAGTGTTGGAAAGTTGTATAAAACTAAAGAAGAACAATTCCCATCTTAAGACCTTTATTGGTATAATGTAATCATTGTGTAATACATTTATCCTGGCACATATTTTAAACATGTATTGACAGAGTTCATCAACTTCCATTATTAGTAGGTCTTGAGCAAACAGGTTTTCTGTCCTTTTCTGTGGAGGGAAACATGTTGAAATGATTGCCCATGGTAATCACACATACGCTACAGATGTAGTAGATAGAGATTACGTTGAGAAACACTGGAGTATGTCTTTAAGAATGGAACGTGACTAGAAATATCTATTATATTCTTATCTATTTCACTGCCTGATTGTGATGATTCACAACTCCCAAATCAGCCACTATGCTGCTACTAAAGACTACTTCAAGAATGTACAAATACATATTATTAATTCATATTTTTTGCTATTGTTTTTTATTTTATTTATTGTTATTGAGGCCTGCAGCTTGAATAGTCACCACACCAGTCTCTAATATGTTCACATTTATTGTTAAACAGTTTAAAGGGGGCTAAATACATTCAGTTCTTTTTCAGCTTTATAGGAAATCAGTTGGTTGTTCACTCGGAAATGACTGTCTACCTGTGTTCCAGATGTTATACAGTGTAAATAAACTTCATAATTTTACACCACTGGTTCACTAACAAGATGTGTGGCTTTTTAATAGTGAAAGAGAAAAACACATTCATTTGGTTGTCGGTGGCTATAGTGTCATTATCCAACAAACACTTACACTATCAACCTCTAGGTGGCCATATTGAATCATACTGTCTGTAGACACCATTAAACAGTGATATTCTGTATGCAGAAGCATCAATAGAAGGGCTTAAGAAAAGAAAAAGGGCACTGGATGGACACATACTCAGCGTAGAATCAGACAGTGTTAGCCCCTTAAAGTCCCGGCTTATTACTCAGTCATTCATTTTAAAGCATATTATTCAGTAACTTCTATTAATTATTCAGTAACTACAGTGAAACTAATTGGAAAGGTATGTAGTTATGAGAGTGAGAAAATGTAAGTCTGGACCCACTGTCAAAGGGGTTAATGCAAAGATGTGTGACTGTGTGTTTGACAGGCCAAATGCATTAGGCTTGCTCAGGAGTATTTTGTTCAGTGGTTTGAACCGTGTGACACTCGCTGGGCCGCCTTTGTGGAGCTCAACTCCTCTAGGCTGACACTGTGCAGGATGGAAAGATGTAGCCTGAGCCAGGAGAGACTGGAAAGAGGCCACTGTGACTCTGCAACAGTCAGTCTCTGAGGCTGAGCCACAGGCCTGACTACACACACACACACACACACACACACACACACTCTCTCTCTCTCTCACTCACTCACACACACACACACTCTCTCTCTCTCACTCACTCACACACTCTCACTCACACACACACACACTCTCTCTCACACACACACACACTCTCTCTCACACACTCTCACTCACACACACACACACACTCTCTCTCTCTCACTCACTCACACACACTCTCTCTCACACACTCTCACTCACACACACTCTCTCTCACTCACTCACACACACACTCTCTCTCACTCTCTCACACACACACTCTCTCTCACACACACTCTCACACACACTCTCACACACACTCTCTCTCTCACTCACACACACACACACCATACTCTCACTCTCACACACACTCTCTCTCACACACTCTCACACACACTCTCACACACACACACTCTCTCTCTCACTCACTCACACACTCTCTCTCACACACACACACACAC
>JAOUQW010029069.1:0-10156 GCA_028565825.1 Olivaichthys viedmensis | reverse complement strand
GAATAAGTCTGTAATGTAATGAAACGTGGAGAAGGTGAAAGGGGTGTGCAGACTTTCCGGCTTGACTGTATTTATTAATAGTGTATATGGGATTTTATACAAGAATAAAACATTTTTTAATAGAAAAAACAGATTACAAAACAAGTATAACTTACTTTCCTACCTGGGAAAGTCTTATCTTATCTTTTGATGCACCTTAAAGCCACGGAAGCAGGCTTCTCTGGCAACTTGATGAAATTGGAAAAGTTTAATTTTTGCCTTCTTTCTTTCCGCATGATATACACAACCATAGGCACACCTCAGAGAAATTACACAGAATCAATATATTACCCTAAAGCTCATGATGATTGGAATTGTTGGGAATATTGGACAAATAACTAGCCTGAGCGCCCAGGAAAAGCAGATCACATATCTGGGCTATCAGGTTTTATTCGTAGTTACCTGACAGACAAGAAGTTTAAGTAGGCTGCTGATATAGCAGTCACCAGAATTTTTCCCCTTTCTTCCAACAGCCAGAGAAAGTAAAGACCATACTTTCTATTGACTTCCGCAAAACAAAAGTTGTCATATATATTGCTATATGTTTAAATGCAACACGCTTTATGGTGGCGTGACACACCTCAATGCTGTAACTAGGGCGTTACTTGTTCTCTAATCCCGAGGCCAACTGAACTACACACATCAGCCAAGACGTGGTCTGGCCGGTAGGAACTATTTTTAGTAGACGGATTAATTAGCTTGCAAAATGACAGACAATCTTTTCAAAATCCGGAACACAAAGGGAAACACTGACTAAACAGAGCAAAATACAGCACAATGCAGTGCAAAACTGTCATATAACTCTACTGCTAGCACAATATGCAGTCATCTCGCATTTAGACACATGTGGAGTAAAAATTAAGACACTCGTCAAACTCTAATAATGTGTGATACAAGGAGAGAAAACCACAGCTCTTAGTCAAAATGTTAGCCAACGACTTGCTGCCTTTTTGTCGAGGGCGCAAACACGATATGCTATACTATTAGACATTAACAGGAGAGGATCAGGACTATGGCTACACAGAGTCGTCCCCTCCCTCGGATTCTCCGGGAATTCGAGTACTCAATAATTTTCCTTAGTATGTATTAATGCACTTAACTAGCTAACAAGCTCATCATACAAATATATATTACCCTAGCTACCACTTTTTAGCCCAAATAATTTGGTTTCTGTGCAACCAAAACATGGGACTAGTTAAGCATATTGGAGCTTTTGGGCTAGATAATGAATTTATGATTTGTCCAGCCTTGTGAGTTGCTAATTCACACATTGCAGATTTGATGATAAATCCTGGGTCTGGTCTGGTCTTTTTAAAATAATTTAAGAAGGAATAGATCAACCACAAAAGATAATAGATCCTGTTGTCTAAAATCTTATCTGGCACAAATGTCTCTGCAATTTTGATGCAGAGATTATAAAATTTGAAAAGATGTACATTTCTTCAGCACACCCTCAGTGTGCTTAGTCTAGAAAGGAAGCAAAACTTTCCTTGAGACCAGGGGTATTCAACTCAAATTTGTGAAGGTCCAGTTACGTAAAATTCCTTGCTTACAAAGGTCTGGATAAGCAAACTAACATGACTGAATGGCAACAACAGTCAACTTTTAATGCTTAACCATTAATGGTTAATGGCTACTAATGAAATAAAAAAAAGACACATCAAATATAGTTTGATAAACTAACACTGAACAGATGAGAGTGAGACACATTGGTTTTAAACTTAAAGTGGGGAGAATAAATGCATACTTCCCTGTCTGTTCCGTCTTTTTTTGTTGAACAAGCCTTGTGTTGATATCTTCCCTAATCACACCAGAGATTAAATTAAATGAAAAATCAATGAAAGTCTGTAAAAATTCCTCCCTTTCTAAATTTATGTCTCCAGCCTTGTTACTAGTCTCTGGTCCGATGAGCTTCCTTTAGCTAAACATTTACATAAACTCATGTGGTAAGCCACAACAGAGGATCTGCTACAGAAGCCGCGCTGGTTCATGTTTTGAAAACTGGAGTCGCTGAACTATGGCCAGTTTTTTTTTTTCATACGTTGATCGACTCTGCTACAGTTTTTTATTTCAAGTGCTCGGTTCGGTCCGTTGAAATATCTTGCTGGGTCTGCATCCGGACCACGGTCTGCCAGTTGCCCACTCCTGCTTTAGACCATCCACTAAGGTTATGTATAAGACTTCAAAAGGAATAGTCTGGTCTAGAATGTGTGTGTGTGTGTGTGTGTGTGTGTAGGTGTTGATGGACATTAATTGCAGGTGCAATGGCTGATTGATTTGGCAAAGCATCTGTGTGCATGCATGTGCATATGTGTGTGTGTGTGTGTGTGTGCGTGCACGTGTGTGCATGTGTGTGTGTGTGTTGATAGCCTCAGCCTCAGGCTTGTTCTTTATTCTTACTTCGGACCACATCGATCCTCTGCACAGCCCCCAATTTAGACCTACAGCTGTGTTTGTTTGCATAAATATATATATATATATATCTGTGTGTGTGTGTGTGTGTGTGTGTGTGTGTCTGTCTTTCTGTTTGCATGTGTGTCTTATGAATACAATGAAAAACATAGTGAAAGAGGCAAGACATGGTAGAATGGCCAGAGGATAAAAGGGCTAAAAAACAAATGAATTAAAAGAGGGATAAGTGAAAATGAGAGCAGCCTGAAAATGTAAGCAGTTGACCAAGACACATTATATAAAAAAATGTGTGTATCAAAAAAAGAGATCACAACAAGAAAATGTGTATGATCGGAGAAACGTAGGACGAAATGGACAGGCATACTGAAGATAAAGTAAAGGAAAATCCAGCTCTAAATAAGCAGGAAGAGACAGACAAAGAGGAGACAGAGAGCAACAGGAAGAATGAGAGTGATTCCTGATCCTAGTCCTGTTACTCTGCATGTGTGCGTGTGTTTTATATCTTATGATTTAACAATTTGAACAAGACTTATGGAAACAGACACACAAAACTTCTTCACATTCTTCACTATCAGAAAAAAGTCCCTTGTCACTGGGGTGGTACCCTTAAAAGTAAGTCTTCTGTACCTTAAAGTATACCTAAAGGAATACTCCAGCCTTTTTTGACCTAATCTCTATTTACTACATCTGTAGCATACATGTATGTGTGTTTACCACAGACAAGAGTTTCCCTGTACTGACAAAAGAACAAAACACCTGTTTACCTAAGACTTACTTATAATGGAAGTCTAAGGGCACCGGTTGGGGTGTCAATAAATGTTTATGCAATACACATATATTTGTATAAAGTTGTCATTAATTCATCATTCAAAGGTCAATTAAGCTCTGAATCTATGTAGTCCGTTCTTTCAGAGATGAAAATACTCTTTTAGAGGGAAGAATTTGTGGTTAAGAATTTTGCGTTACCAACTCAGTCAATGTAGCTTAAAGCAAACACAGTGCCTTATTTTACACCTGATTGCACATGGATACCACAAAATTTTTGGGAGTAACCAGAATGAGATTTTACTATATTGCTCCAGTGTTAGAAGGATGGATAAAACTACATCTAAGAACAGCTTTGGTAAGACTTTCTCTCATGTCTATCTAATCTTATTGTTAAAGTGCAACAACTGTAGTTTTGAATTCGCACTATATAGTTGCATATTTGAAACGTTTATTGATTGAGTTCAACTGCCCTTAGATCTCCATTATAGTTTTGAGTTAACAGTTTTTCTGTTCTTTTTTCAGTACAAGGAATCGTTTCAGTGGTAACTGCATGCTACAGATGCAGTTGTTAGAGATAAGTCTAAAAAATGCTGGAGTATTCCTGTAAACATAATAATTAATCTAACATACTGAATTAATCCTTATATCTAATTATCAAGCCCTTTCATGACCTGGTCAGGTGTGTTAGAGCAGAGAAAATGCATAAAAGAAAATACGGTCAAGAACTGGGACTGGGCCACAGCCCTACCAACCTGGGAAACTTTTCGCACGACCTCACCGGCCACGACAAGCCCTTGAACGAAGGATCTGGCAGCCACAAAGGTGCGTGTGACCTTGAGCTTGAACTCTCGTACTGTTTCTCCAAACGGACGTAGCGTCTCCGCCTGCTTCGCCACGCACTCCAGATAATCCTCGCCCATGGTGTGGCGACCATTCAGTGCCCTCACCAACCTCTCCAGCAGCCGCGCCCAGAAGTCGTTCAGCGCCTCCTCCAGGTTGAGGTTAGAGCCGCGGTAGTAGTGTCGCAGATCCGAGTACAGTTCCTGGAACACCCGGGGATTCTGGGAGAAGAGAGGGCCGAATGTGGTCTGGAAGGAGTCATGGAGAGATGCCTCAGAGCGATTCAGCAGCTCCCGAAAATAACCTGTGATAGAGACACAAACACATGTTATTTAGAATGGAAATAATTAACACTTCTTATTACCCCAGATCAGTAGCAGACTCAGAGATCCACTGCTCTGCAGTGTTTCCCCATGCTTTAGAGAAAAGTGTAGTGTTTTATCTTTTTGCAATGTATTTAATATAGTAGAAATGGTAGATTACATAGATGTATGTATTCTTATCTTGAGTGTTTTATGTATTTTATGTACTGTATTGTTGGTAACACTTTACTTAAAGGTAGTGTTTACAGGGCTATATGACGCCTACATATGATAGATTACATACAATACAATACACTGTTCAAAAGTTTGGAGTCGCTGCTCAAAAGTTTGGAATCAGTGTTTTCAGTAATATAAACTCCATTTTGTTTCAGATACATCTATAAAATGATTGTAATATGATTCTGGTGTTTATGCACTTTGGTTTTAAGTCACTTGTAGAAAGCTGTAAAACATCATGTGTCCAGAATGATGACTTGAAAATGACTTGAAAAAGTTTTATAGCATCAAGAATGATGTTAATATAAAAATTAATATCCAGAATGCCTCTTTTTTTGGAAAGCGGTGATCAAATTTTGAAGTGGATACTTAAATAATATACTGAATGTATATTCTATGTATAATAATTTCTCCTTTATCATTAGATTTTTTATTATTTAACGTTTTAAATTATTTTTATATAACTTTTCCCCAAAATACTTTAAATACCAAACAAAACCTCTAAAAACACCTTTTGGTGTCTGGTTTATATTAGATATAATAGATCTACTACATTGTATAAGAGTTTAGTGAATAGAATAATGACTGTTCATAAAATATGACAGATGACTCCAAACTTTTGAACCCTTCAGGACAAATGACATACTCTTACATAAACATTTATAAAGGCTGATTCCAAACAAGCCTCGGCTGACATAAAAACTGATTTCCTAAATTTTTATGTGAAGTTGACATAATACCTGAGTCAAGTGACATAATAAAAAATAATAATAAGAAAGAGTTTTAAAAACCAACACGTCCAAACAACGTCCCAGGAATAATACACTGGAAAAATGGTAAAGCTGCCTTTTGTCTTTAAGCTCCTTTTATGTTTCTATAGAAAGCACACTGCTACAGCTACAGCTAGCTTAATCTTACATTATGAACTTGTTTTATCAGTACAGGACCAGCACAGGCATCAGCTGTCATGCAGGACAGAACAAGTGAAAAACTGGGTTACACAACCACAGCACACATGGAGCAATCAGTGTGGATTGAAGCCTGTTATGGAAGGTGGTGATAAAATAAGCTCACAGTGACCCAGTGGCGGAGTTATCTAACTGATACACAGATAAGAGACTTCAATACTTAGATCAAGAGAGAGCGAAAGAGAGAAGGAGTAACAGAAAGGCCGAGAGAAGATGGGGTTACATTCGCATTACAAGGTTGAAATGACACAAATGGAATTTTTTGCCTAAACGTGACACAGATCTGATTTTTTCAGAGCTGTCTGAGCAAAAAAAATCTGATCTTCTCAAATCAGATTTGAGCCACTTTCAAGACTTTTCCAGGAACAGATCCATATTGTCATGTCTCTGCCGGCATCTGCCGGAAAACACAAACTCCAACTCCCAGAATCCCCAGCGCTCCACAGCAGCACATGACACATCACCTGACCCGCTTCCTGCTCTGATTGCAAATCACGGACACCTGTCACTCATTACACTTGCCTCCATATATAAACCCCGGACTTTCAAACACTCATGGCGAAGTCTTGATCCAGTTTTGACTGTGACGTTACTGAGTGTTTTACTATAGCTATAGCCTGTGTATGACTCTGTTTGATTTCCCGGTTATTACGATTCTGTCTCTTGTTACCCTGTTTGCCGATCGCCTGACCATTGCCGGTACCTCGACTCTGATTTCTGCTTAGCCCTTTATATATGTATTGTTTGTCTTTGTGTGTAAATAAACCCAGCACTTGCATCCTAAACCCGAACCTGCGTGTGAGTGTGAGCACCCATCGTGACACATATTTGGTACATGGTTATGTGACCGTGAAGTGGGATGCTTTTGGTTTACATCACACACTTCCCTGGACATGTGCATATCACTGTCATCGTCACTCAATGTTGGCAGTGTGTCAGCAGTGGCTAACTTAAATAAAGGAGGACAGCAACAGTGACTGTAGTCTGTAGAGAGTGAAATATCTAATTTTCATTATATATGGTCAAATAAGTCAATCAGGACAAAACAAGAAGGGATTACTACTGTAATTGGGGCCCTATGACATCCATTTTATTAATTTTTTTCTAAATAAAGGTTTATATATATAGGTTTGTTTATATATATGTATATATAAGCATTTTAATGTAAGAAAACATCAATTCAACAAAGGCTAATAAAATATTTAATATTTTGTATTAATCTTAATATTACATTGTCATAATCTTCCCCAAATCATTTCCATCTTTAAGCTATAATCCATTTTTATGCCTCAATTCCGTATCTTCCTCTGTGTTCTCCGCATCCCAGAAATCATAGGGCCCTACATAATGATTCATAAGGTTGTTGATTCTGAAAATATGAGAATGCAGGTAATTTCAGGGCAGGGTCATTTCTGCTCACACTAATTACGAATATGGGTCACTTACAAACATGAATTATACAATAGCTTAAAGTTCAAGTCGACTTAATATATTTTGAGGATATGTGTGTGGTGTGTTTGCTTAACTCTAAGTTGTATGCTACATCCATAAAATGTGCATTGTGTTAATGAAAATAGCATAATTACGCATGCTATAAAAAGAATAACATACACATCCCACAACATTAATCTTCAATTTATGCTTTCATCAGTTAAGATGCCACATCTGCACACTCACACACTCTCTCTCACACACACACACACACACACAAACACAAAGATTAAGGGCCTATGCCACCAGCAACATAAGCCAAAACTATGTCAGAGTTAATCTCTCTCTCAAAATCATCTTAATAACTCCTGACACTGCACTGCAAGCTCACTATAATACAATTAAAAGGCTGGCTGGCTAGGCATGTCCTGACACATTTATTTATTATACAAAATATTTGAAAACTGACCCAGTAGCTTCAAAATAATACCATTTTCTGCTAATGGAGGTCATGTGGTATAATTTTCTTTTCACTACTAGTAATGGATTTTCTATTGACCCAGACTATTTATTTTTATTTACAGCAAGACAATTGCAATTGTTGGCAATATACACAAGAATTATGAAACTAGACACTTAAAACCCATTTACATGCTTCATGTCCAACTGATGGCAGGTGTGTGTGGACAGGTGGGAGTGCAAATATGAGATGGAGGTCATGTGACAGGAATTAAAATATATATTTTTTAAATACAGTGGGGTCCAAAAGTCTAAGACCACACTGAAAATCTGCCACCATGTTTCACTGGTGTTTTGATACACTGTGGTATCAATCTCCTGTTCGTTTTCTTACATAAACCCTTCTGTTACTGCCATAAATCTCAAACTTGGGCTCATCAGTAAATAGGATTTTTTTCCAGTGATCCACTATGAAATGCAGGCATGTCTTTTGGTTTGCCTGATCGTGCTTTGGATACAATTGTTCCAGTTTTGGCAAAGCGTTTTAGAGTGCCATACAGTGGCAATGAAAAAAAATCCAATATTTTCAATGTGGTCTCAGACTTTTGGACCTCACTGTATATACTGCCAATCTTTTACATTTTTTTACCTTGCTATTCTTAGCTCATCCTGAACTTAATGTATGTAATATAAAAATTATTCTTCCACTTCTTAGAATTTTTTTTTTTTAATGGGTAATTTTGACCCAAACAGAACAGAATATACGGGTTAATGTGTTTAAACCAATTGAGGCCTATTTAAATAGGCCTGACCTTTTTCATGGGTGATGGATGACACCACTACATTGTGCAAGTTGTAAGTGATTATATGAGAATTGTAGAAATTAATTAATTTCAATGTCTGGTGGTGACCTGCAAAGCCCAGAGAATGTTTATCGTAGTAAAATGAAAATTACAAGTTCAGATTGGGACACACAAAATCAATTACATCAATTCACATTAGCTAATTGCTTTAAGCTCTTAAAAGACTGCAAATTTGCAGTTGGCAATATCAGTATGTGCTGCAAGCATCTGAGATCTGAATAACCCCATGGTAGCAACCAAAAGTCTAAATCCACAACCAAGAACAATTTTTTGTTTATCAAAAACTCACAGTTTAGGAGATCCAACCCAAGCTCAGTACATGTTTTTATAACATGGGAAAAATTAATACAAAATCCTAACTCTTTATTCAGATATAAGAGCTCAAAATCCAGAATTAGCCCAATACTCAAAGCAAACAAATCCAAATAGTAGTCCAAACACAAAACAAACCAGGAAGCTGTCTCTTAAACACAAGAAACCAGGACGTAGAGCGCAAAGGAACAAAGGCTTGGTAATGCAACAGAGAATCAAAAGTGCACACTGTCTTTGGGCTAGCGTTCTACTTAAATAGGCTAAAAGAAATCCCAAGTAAAGTCAATAATCAGGTTGTTGCAAGGTTGATTGTTGGTTGGGGGCATCATTGTAGGCGTGGCAGCTGTTAGAAATACACAGCATCAGCAGGCAGCATCAACACTAATGGTTTAACAAAGGTTCAGAGACAAATGCATTTGCTTTTTTCCCCTCACGGAGGTCAAAGCAAATTCAGCACCTTTTAAATGTCAGCAGCACCATTAGGGACTATGTGTAACCCTGATACATACATGGCCACACAAGCTCTAAGGAGAACGACTCACTCAGAAAATAGACAATGATGGGGAAAGTGATGGTGGGACAATAGTGAGATCAATACCGGAGTAAATAACATGATCTGGAGGTCAGGCTTCAACACTTACTGTGAACTACCATAATGTTTCCAGGTTACATTCAGAGAGGAATATAGCATGGTTATTAAGAAACACTTTTAGCTAGATTGCACAACTAAACACAGTATATGAACTAATTAATGTGTGCAATATAAACCATAATGTAAATCAAGTATAAATGAATATACTATGTATATATAGGGAATAGTTACATAACATGTATATAGTATAAAATATACCAAGGGTATACAAAGGGTCAAAATAAGACAGAATTGGCACTTATACCTAATGTATACTCCTACCTGTATACCCTTTATTTTTATTATTTTTATTATTATTAAAATTAACCTGCAATTATTTTGATAGTTATGTCAATAAAACATGTAAAATTTAGAGAGTGTTTTATTATGTTTCATTTAATGAGTCAAAAAGCTACCAAAAGAAGAGTAAAAAGGAAGGAAGGAAGGAAGGAAGGAAGGAAGGAAAGAAAATAGAAGACAGCACAGAGAATGGCAATGAAAGAGGAGCTGCACTTGCATAGCTCTCACACTACTCTCTCCCTCCCTCCCTCCACCCTCTCTTTCCCCATCCATCTCAGTGACAGGTGTGATGGTCTAATGGCATCAGTGGCATTGTATCAGGACAGGCTTGTCTGTTAATATGCAGACAAGTCTATGATGGAGAGACATGCAAGGAGGAGAGAGAGTTGATGGAAGAGAGAGAGAGAGAGAGAGAGAGAGAGAGAGAGAGAGAGAGAGAGAGAGAAAGAGAGGCAAAAAGAAGGGCAGAAGAGGAACAGCCATAATGGCCAAAGGAGGTGAATCTAATTCTGTTTAATTGTACAGTCAAGCCGGAAAGTCTGCACACCCCTTTCACCTTCTCCACGTTTCATTACATTACAGACTTATTCTACA
>JAOUQW010029068.1:0-10158 GCA_028565825.1 Olivaichthys viedmensis | reverse complement strand
GTCTTTGGTTGCAAACAATAAGAAGAGATGACTGGACAGAGGATCTTATAAATAATGCCCGTCTTTACAGTGTCCATCTAATTGTACATCTAAGTAATCTAGAAGGGTTCTATGAATGGTTAATGGTTCTAGCTTTGTAAGGAGGTTCTACTTGAAACCTTGGTTGTAGGGTTCTATATAGAACCTTTTAAGGGTTCCCCCTGAGGGACACACCAGAGAAACCTTAAGGGTGCTTGATTGAATCTCACAAATTCTTGTTGAGTTATATGAGCTCGTTCAACAAGTTTTCGGCATTATAGTCATGATACAGCACATTGAAACAATAGGCATCAACTGATTTGCAAGCTTTTAATATCTCACGTGTATACACACTTGGAGTGTATATGTTCGTATCTATGAATCTGTAAGAGGTATCCTATTTGCCAGCAGTAATTTTGCAGAATAGCATAACTTATCTTTAACTGACAATGCAGAAAACTATTAGGAAATCGTTTTATGTAAAAATAAATAAATAAATAAAAATCCTTAATTTCACACAAAGGCTACAAACTTCTCTCAGCTAGCAAGTGGTACGATGGGCTACACATTTGTTTTTTTCTGGCAACCACATTGCACGTGTATCTCTTCTGTTTACAATATATAAGTTAATCCGTTATATATATTAGTGTGTGTGTGTGTGTGTGTGTATAAATATACACTCACTGAGCACTTTATTAGGAACCTATACACCTGTTCATTCATGTAATTATCTAATCAGCCAATCCTGTGGCAGCAGCGCAATGCATAAAATCATGCAGATACGGGCCAGCAGCCAGATGGGTAATGTTCACATCAACCATCAGAATGGGGAAAATTTGATCTCGGTGATTTTTGACCGTGGCATGATTGTTGGTGCCAGACGGGCTGTTGAGTATTTCTAAAACTGCTGATCTCCTGAGATTTTCACACACAACAGTCTCTAGAGTTTACTTAGAATGGTACAATAAAGAAAAAACATCCAGTGAGCAGCAGGTCTGCGGATCTTGTTGATGAGAGAGGTCAACAGAGAATGGCCAGACTGGTTGGAGCTGACAGAAAGGCTACGGTAGCTCAGATAACCACTCTGTACAATTGTAGTGAGCAGAAAAGCATCTCAGAAAGCATGACGTGTCAAACCTTGAGGCGGATGGGCTACAAAGGCTCTACCCAGTATTAGTATATATTCCTAATAAAGTGCTCGGTGAGTGTATATACACTAGTGTTCAAAAGTTTGGAGTCAACTGTCATATTTTATGAACAGTCATTATTCTATTCACTAAATTATTTTACAATGTAGTAGATCTAATATATATAATATAAACCACACACCAAAAGGTATTTATTTAAAAAAAATATTATATATATATATAGTATATATAATGTTAAATATATAAAAAATGTGTGTGTGTGTGTGTGTATGTAATGGACAGTTCCTGGAGATTACAATGTAAAATAGCACCAGTGACAACAGTTTTATACACTCAAACATTACTGATGTTAATATTATCAGGTTGCTCAGTTTGACAGGTGAACGGATGTTTAACAACCCAGCTAGCCAATATACATGCTGACATATTGACTATACATAACACAATGTAGGAGAAGGTCATTATCCAAATGTAGTACTGTATGCAACAACATAAATGAAGCACTACCTTTAGAGTTTTTTTCAGTGATTATCCTGAACAGTAAAAGTGGTAGGCACTGAGAAGACATTAGTCCCTTGTGTAAAATATTGGTATCGCACTGGTGTTTTTAATTCAAAATAATGGGCCAATTTAATAGGCAAAAAGCAAGACAGAGTGTACAGATTATTATTACTTTAAAGTCATATATTTACACACCTGTCTTACATTAATAGCAGGAAATAGGAAAAAATTACTCTCTACTTGCTTGTCAATCATTTTGCGTATCAATTCAAAAAGCTCCCTGTCTTGCACTAGCATTCAGGTGGTTTAGCATAGGCAGTGCATGTGCTTGTGTTTTGGGGTTGTGGCTTTGGAGGGAACACTGAAGGTAAGGTTAATCACTGACTCTACCTTTAATTCTACAGGTATACATTAATGTTAGAGTTTTTTTGCTATACATAGCGGCACCAAAAAATCGAAAAATAGAAAGAGAATGCAGGAGATTTCAGGCACGCTGGCTAAATTAATATTTTTAGGGTTCAGAGGAAGGTGTCCCTATTTAATTTGCCAGGAATCATTTACTCTAATGACGGAATATAACTAGTGAGTGAAATCAGTAAAATCTTTATTTACACAGCTCCAATCCAGCATACAGCAGAAAGTGCCAACAACCTATTAACCTATTTGCTTAAATTAAAAGGCAATGTACATGTGACAATCAAAGAGGCATATTCTTTTTTTCTTTATTTTATTATAATTAGCCTGGAGCTTGTTACTTCATTTATTTTTTCTCCATCTGGCCTCAATTAGAGAAGTTGGGACACTTTTCTGTGAATTATGTAAAATCATGCAATGGCAGTGTTAAATTCCATGTTTTCATGATGCTGGATACTTTTGTGGATTTTTTATTTCCCTTATTAGTGTCAGTGCAGATATTTTACTATAATTTTTTCAGACTGCAACACCTATTTTTGGGCCTTTATCAAATGCCGCAACTTAAAAAGGCGAAGTGATATATATATGTTAAATTATGCCAATTACATACATGTTATAGCTTTGAGTGTCATATTCAAGATTTCTTTTTGGTTTTACTAGGAGAAGGAAGTGCCTTTTCGTGGATTTTTCTCACCTCTCTCTCCCCATCAGAGATTATGTCAATAAACTGTCATTTTCTTCCCATAATTATTAGTTACAACAGATGGGTTCAAACCAGGATCACAGCACATGCTTGGCATGTCATTTCAAAAAGCTACTAATGAATTCAAAACTAACAGAAATTAAATTGTCATGTATTTTTACCATTTTAAATGGGGAAAATGAAGTATCATGTCAAATTTGTTTGCTTATGTAATTGGAGACATAGTCGGAGTCCACATCACTGAATGTCGTGGCAGTGTTGAGATCGCATAGGGATGATTATAACATTTATATTGCCAAACCTAGTGCCAAATGAGTAAGGAAAGCTAACTAAGGTTTTGTCCCAACTTAGTAAGCTAAGTTAACTAATTCTGTGGTGATAGCTGAGCAAGCTGAGCTAACAGGGCCCATGACACGAACCAAGTAGGAAGAGTGTTCTAGGAGAAGAAAAATAAACTGAGTGAGTCAGTCATGTTTATGTTCAAGAGCCTAGCAAGTCAGCTGAGCTAATAATTGCCATTGTGCTAACTGGGCACCTTTACATTTAAGTTAACCGTTATTATAACTTACTTAGACTGAGCCAGACGGCACAGTACAGCAGGTAGTGTTCGATCCTAAGCTCCAGTTACTGTCTATGTGATGTATGTACAGTATGTGATACCCTGCAATGGACTGGCATCATATTCCTGCCTTGCGCCCAGTGTTCCCAGGATAGGCTCTGGATCCACCAGGACCCTGACCCAGGATAAAGGGGTTACTGAAGATAAATGAATAAATAAATAAATGAATGAGTTGACCAAGCCATTTTTCTCTGAAAAATACTGGTTGCATTCTCTAATAACCACTATGTACAATAACAATGCATGACACATTAACCTGACTTATACAAAGAGGTGATGTCGGCCACATATTGAGTTTCCTGTAATCAGACAGAATTTAGAGAGGTGCAATTTATTGTCCAGATTATAATATGGTATTAGCTGCTCTTTTTATGAACACACCACAAAGAGAGCTTTTTGGCACATTGGATCAAATGTAAGTTTTGTTCTACTCTATTTTTCACCCTGAAACATTTTCCCAAACATAAGCATGTGACATGAGGGGCTACTTTGTCCAAATTGTACAAATGTCTGTCAAAATCAATTCTCTGAATCTTGTAACCACTTCCTAAAAATATATATTTTAAGCTTTTTGTCCAGGCACTTAGAAACTGCAATTTTAAGCCTTCAGTCTGTGTTTGTACACAGACTGAATAATGAGCAGCATTCTTCATTTTTTAATGACCTTTCCCTTTTATCTTCTGTGATGTACAAGTAGGAAGAGTGTTCTAGGAGAAGAAAAAGAAACTGAGTGAGTCAGTCATGTTTATGTTCAATAGCCTAGCAAACTAAAACTATCTTAGCAGGATCAGCTTTACCAGGTAATTCAAATGATAACTGACAAAATGTTTGATTTCAATCCAATACGAATCCACAATATACACAGTCTGAAAAGTTCAAATGGGACAGTGGTATGTCAGTGGTTAAGTTTCTGCAACCGGATGGTTGCGAAAGCGCCACTGGTGCTTGGATTGTATTTTGCCTCAGTTGTAAATCGCTATGTATAAAAGCATCTGCCAAATGAATAAGTAAGAATACCAGAGTAAATTACTTTTTTTATTTAAAGATCCCTTAGGATTTCAATCTCCATTAATAGCCAATGACACCTTTATTTTAGCGACCAGATTACCAGATGCATACGGGGCCAAAAAGGAGTGCGAGTTGGCAAATAGGCTATTTCATCCTGCCAGTCTACTTGGGTTCACCACCAGCTACACCAATTTAGGTTGAATAAAATGTAAAATGAAGTACATCCAAAGTAAGCAAAACAATGTGATTTATTTTCTTGTTGGGCAACATTTGCTACACTATCTATTGTATTACAAGCCTGTGCTGTTCAATCTCGCCTTAGCTGGGACTTATTTTGTGGTAAAAACCAGTCTAGTTGAATGTTAAGGGGAAAAAAAACAGAAGCTTACAAACCTTAGTGAAATCTGAAGACTATTCTAAAATGGAATAAGGAATGAATAAGGAACAAATAGATGAATCTAATCAATTCTCCCTCATTTCTAGCAGCTGCTTATCACCCCAAGAGACTCCTGGTGCAAAGGCAAATTAGTGTCTTTTGGGAGAAAGAGATCTGCTACAACTCTCTGGAGAAAGGTCAGAACATCAATTTTAGGATGCTGATTACACGTGAGATAATTTTGGGAAATGATAGATATTCCTTTTTCTGTATGAATCATCTAATCAGAGCACTTAAAAATTACATTACAAAACTGCCCAAAGTTAAACTGATCCATCTTGAACCATATCTGCTTTCTGGAGATAGTAATATCTCTGGACTGGGAGAACCAAGGTCATGCGTGGTGTGCTGAAGGTCTGCCGCCTGAGGGTCTTGCCAAGTGTGGAGGAAGGCGCTAGCTGCTCAACAATTTACAAGTAAGTGGATGCCAAACTCGTCAGGATGTCAGTCTGAGAAGGAAAAGTAATCTCCACCCAAAGTGGAGCACGCTGAATTCCCCCGAGCACTGCAGAGATGGTGCTTACTGTTGCAGATTTGTTTTTGGGTTTTGGAAATTATAGTGGTGGTTTAGTTTTAGTGTTAGTGTTAGTCTTCATATGTTGGTAAAATCTGAAAATTCAAAACCCTGTCAAATTTAATAATCTATCGAAAGGTATTTTATTTGATAAAATGCCTTTAAAAAAATCTGATTTCTCTTCTCAGACAACATCTACCCAGCTATACTGTCAGCTTCAATTTGGGTTAAATGGGTTTTAAAATAGAGTACATCCAAAGTAAGCAAAACAATGTGATTTATTTCTTGCTGGGTAACATTTTGCTAAGGCTACGCCATTTAACCATAT
Organism: Olivaichthys viedmensis; assembly: GCA_028565825.1. Taxonomy (NCBI): domain Eukaryota; kingdom Metazoa; phylum Chordata; class Actinopteri; order Siluriformes; family Diplomystidae; genus Olivaichthys; species Olivaichthys viedmensis. The sequence continues at coordinate 4,469 of JAOUQW010029068.1, read as the reverse complement.
TGATCCCTATTACTAGCCTGTGCTGTTTAATTTCACATTAGCGGGAAGTTATTTTTATGCTATCCGAAAAACTACCTGAACTGTAGCCTGTTGCTATTATTAACTCATTTAGCTTGCTAATATTAGTAAAATACAAAGACTCCCTAAACTGTAGGCCATGATATATATTGCTACTGCTTTCTTTTCTATTAGCCGGAAGTTATTTTTGGGCGTAGGCTAGATGACTTAATATTTAAGGAAAAAACAATAGCTTGCTAACATTTGTGAAATCCAAAGACTACCTGAATGGTAGGTTACGCTATCTATTGCTATTAATAGCTCTTCTATGTTGAATTAGCCTGAATTTGTTTGGGGTTAGACTATGTTATATACATATTAAGGTAAAAACAGTAGCTTGCTAACGCTTTGAAAGCCAAAAAAACTACATTACTATCTTATATTACTGCTATTACTATCTCTTCTGTCTTGCATTAGCTGGAAGATGATTTTAGGCGAGAAGGAGAAAACTAGCTTGCTAACTTTTGTGGAGTCCGGACACTATTACAATATGAATGGGAGTAAGGATCAAGAAGACAAATCTAACTTTGTCTTTAACTTTAACTTTCCTTAATTTCTAGCACTTTTAGTGAGTTTTGAGAGATAACTTCTGGAGAAAGATTGGTACCTCAATTTAAGGAGGCCAATAATTTAATATTCCTTTTCCCCCCACTGTATTGCCCTATCAAAGCACTTAAAAATTACATTAGAGAACCTCCCCGGGTAACACTGATCCAACTCGAGCCATATCTGCTTTGTGAAGATAGCGAGTAGTGCCTCCAGCCTGGGAGGGTAAAGGTCATCCATGCTTCCTCTAAGGTGCTGGAGGTCTGCAGCCTTAGGGTTTCGCCAAACGTAGATGATGGCACTAACCGCTCAGTAATTTACGACAGAAGTAAGAGGATGCCAAAGCCAACAGTATTTCACTTTGAGAAGCAGTGATCCACCCACAGTGGAGCTTGATGAATCCCCCAGGGCACGACAAACTTTAGGATTTTAGAAAGTAAGCTAATGGTTTAGGTTTTTTTCTGTATCAGTCTTCATATGTAGGTATCTGCAAATTCTAAACCATGGCAAATGAAATAATCATAAACGTCTTCTAAAATTACTTGTTTTGACCATTTCTTTAGACAAAGTTGCCGTAGGCATGCTGTTTTTCATGAATTTATTGCAGAAGCAGTGCTGTCTTTAAATCACTTGATATTATATAGATTTTAGCCTGGATATCCAGGAAATGAAGCTTAGCTCCCAATTTTTTTATTCCTGCCGTAGGCCCTTGTCTGTTCATGCAGGTCTGGCTAGATGAACTAGGTTAACGTCTATTGATTCACATGTAATTGAGCTCTAAGCACGACTTTAATAAACGCAGGATTGGGCGCTAATTTTAACCAGCGATTGCACCAGTAACCATTGAGATCGATGAAGAATTATTCCAGCAGCAAGGAAAACAAAGGGAAGGGTTCAAGTCACCATGGGGCTAAAGTGGAGCTCCCGAGGTCTGATGGGTTAAGAATAAAAAGACTCCAAGCTAGCCTTTGATCCAGAAGACGAATTGCACAAAGGATTTGGTCATGTAATTACTTTAATTGTGCACAATTAGCTTTAATACGACTTGTTTTGAAAGATATATCATTTTCCTCTCAGGGTAGGCTGCATTTCCTTCAATTTTTTTCCAATTGCGCATGCTATGAGAACAAAGTGCTGGCCATGATGGGGAACAACTGTGCCTCCTAAATGTCTCGAGCAATTTCAACCATTGAGCCTTTTACACCCTATTTTCAACAATTGAAGGGTACAGTAGTTCCACATGAGTGGATTTGCTCTTCGTTGTGTGCCGTAGTGTTTCACACAACACCGATTCAACTGTTTCTTCTACCTTGGCGTGTTTTATTTAGAGTGTAAAAATAGGTTTGTTAGAGTGCTATAATGGTCACAAGTTTAAATCTCAGGACAGCCAGAGAGCCACTTTTGGGCCCTTGAGCATGACCCTTAAACCTCCTTAATTGCTCAGCTATAGGGTTGGATTGGATTCTTCCTCACCTGTAAGTTTTTGGAATAAAAATATGTGCCAAACAAATAGGTTGCAAAAGTGACACAGTCTTATTTGCAAAAGTTTAGAATAGGCCCTAGTTTATAATAATCATGCCATTATGAGGAAAATAAATATTTTCTTACTCTACAAAGCATTCGGAATGCTGCTGCTAGCCTGGTTCATAACCTCCAAGTCTCTTTGTATCTAGGATAACACTTTTTTTTGTATTTCTCTGCACTTTCATTTATTCTTTACACACTCATTTGGGTCTTCACCAGTTGTCATTTTTAGGTACCAGTGGCAGGGCCCTGAGGTATCGTGTACGATTAGGGGTAATACAGGTTTAGAAAAAGAAAATCCAGGCCCAAGTTGAAGTTTAAGACAAAAGTTAAATATTCTTCTTTTTTTTTTTTAAACACCTACACCACCCTGGCAATTGCACCCAAGAAATTCAGATACCCATGATTACACACCATTAGGTGACACAGGTTCACTTAATACCATGAGATAGAAGACATGGGTCCAAGTCCACATTAAATTTTATGAGGTTCAATAAGGGAAGGTTACAATTAACCTAATAATTATGAAGGCACTCACAGTAGAACTACCTTATTACAAAGTGTTAAAATAGCTAGCCAATTTAGATGATCACATAAAACCAAAGATTACTTAAGCAGCCCAGGAATTAACTGGATTGAGGGAGGCTTGTACTGGACAGTGGAGCTGAGGCTTACCTTGGGGAGGCTCCACTCACGATCAACCACATGTTCACATATAAAAAGAAAAATTTAACCCAATACTTCAAACTCAACCAAAAAGCAGGAACAACCACAACATGCAGTGAGGACACACCACCACCAGGGACTAGCCTCCCCACACGAGTGCTGAGCACCTACTGAAAGATAAGAAAGAAACAATTACTAGCAAATCTTATACACATCAGTTAATGCCAGGTAGGTGAGCAGCCCTACTACCCGGCCACTCTGACATCAAAATAAGCCAACACAAAATGAATCACCGACAAACTGATACTGTCCGGTTATACCATCCAATTAACAAAAGGATTGGATCCCAATAATAAAATTACAAAAGCAATGCGCTAGTTAAAAAAAATAAAAATAAAAGGCTACACGACAATTGAGTCACCATACAGGAAGCCAAAGCACTCTTGCCCCCCAATTACATCAGCTGCCGACCATGTAGAATGCCACCTATTAAAATCAAACGAATTATAGCACTACCACAAGCAGTGTTAATAGTCAATATGTTTGTAGGCTCACAAAGTCAGCTGATTACGTACCCAATGAGCAGAAAAGCAGCCTTCAGTGGATAATGCTGCCAGCCAATCCAGATGTTAAACTGTAACCAAACACACCATACTAAGAAATAGTACCTCAATACAGAGGAAAAACTAAGATATAGAACCATAAGCAAACAACTACTTGTACGTAGTAGCAAAATAAGCCTACCCAAGATGCTTCAACAACCACCATGAGGCCAGGCTCTCTAAATGTAAAGAGAACAATTAAGCTGCCAAAACACAAACGAGCAGCACGCTAGAATGCGCACCTACCCAATACCTGAATGTGAGCACCGAGAGAGGGTGGGGCTTCTCAGGTGCAGACATGCAAACGGCATCCACCAGGGCCATTTATCTAATACGATGCCACATTCAATTAGCAACGTCATGAACCTTGTTGACTAATGAGCACCCGGAACTGGACGTGGCTTACGAGAAGAGAATTTAACCCTTACCCTGCCACAACTGACTACCCAATTCTAGCACTTTTAAAAACCAGCATTAGTCTCTCGTCTTTTAGGTTATAAATCCCTACAGATTGTTTCATGTATGTCTGTTATTGCTTTAAAACCCCACACATGTCAGTAACTCAGTGTTGGACTGCCATTCCCAAATGACATCATGAGTTTTGAATTTAAACTCATGATGATGCATCTCAAGTCAAGTCTATTGTCATCTCATTAATATACACATACAGTGGTAAGAAATATCCTCCAGACCCACAGGGCAGCATACAAGACAATACAGAGGCACAACTACACATACTGAAAAAGTAGTGCAACGTGTGTCAGACAATAAATACACAGGGTAGTAAAGGTAATGCATCAGTCAATTCCAGCATTATTGCAAACACTGTGACATAAACTCATATTGACTTGTAAACTGTCTCATTGCCTGCACAAGTTTATCATTAGTGAGACACTTTGCATTTCTGGTCAGATGACTTTTCAGGGTGAACAAAACCAATATTAAAAAGTAAGACATTCATGTACATATTACAGATATACTGTATGTGAGTTTATCAGCATTATGGATGTGACATCAGAGATTATTTGACACGACGCATTTTCAACAAACACTACAAAAAAACATTATGTGTAT
>JAOUQW010029067.1:0-10162 GCA_028565825.1 Olivaichthys viedmensis | reverse complement strand
CCAATTTAAGCAAATTTGTGACATGTTAACTCCTTTGTACAATATATATATATATGTCTATCTGTGTGAAGTTAAGGATAAAAGAGTTGGACGAGGATCTTGGGTTGCCTAATACCAATTTGTTTTTGGTAATTAAAATACTAACTCTATAAAATTATTAAAATTCGAATGCAATTTGTAAAATAAAATAAAAAATAAAAAAGTTTGCCAGCTCCAGTCAAAAGACAGAGAGACTGAATAGATGGAGGACGTGTAGGGTGTAGAGACGGTTGGGTCTTTTCCACCTCATTCCCAAAGAGCTCTTTTCTGCCACATTTAAAATCAATTAACAAGTTGATGCCAAAGAGACAGCACTTACCACAGAGTGTGAATATGTACTACTGACACCTGCTATTCTGTCTGCCTTCCTGTCTGCCTTCCTGTCTGTCTGTCTGTCTGTCTGTCTCCTTCCAAGACACGGACATCAGTTATAAACCGACGATAAGGAGTCTCACTCACATTTCAGGCCATGTTTTATTTATTAGTCTAATCTGTAGTCGGCTGAGTCACACGCACGTTCTCAAAACGACAGATCGGTATGCAGGTACGCACACAAACATCTATCTGCTTCAGCTTTCGGGTCCCATGAGAAATCAGCCAGAAAGAAAAAAAAAAGAGCCCAATTCAGGTCTCTGAAGTCCAAAAACCAACAATCGCACACAATAAAAATGCAAAGTGTAATGCACTCGGAGTCATCTGGTAATCAATTTTAACCACAAATTAATTCTTCACTCATTACTCTATCCAGGATTGGGACATTTTGTGCATGACTCTACAATTCTCTCTTGCTCTTCTATGATCTGATTGATGGAGGATTCCCATGCCGAATAGGATATAAAGCTTACAGTGATGTATGGTGGGTTTGCTTGTGAGAACGAGATCGTTTCATCACGCCACGCCTTCAGCAATAAATCTCAGCCTAAACCTATAGTTAATGGATCATTCTCTTACACCCAGGCCAACTATAAGCTAACTTTATCAGCGGTAATGTGGCACTGGAGATGAGTGAGATGTTAAAAATATAACAATTAGTGGAAGACCAATACATTGACAGGCCAAAATATACATATAATTTAGGTTTTTTTTTTGTTTTGTGTTGGGAGACATGGCTATAAAGAGACACAGATATTGCCAATTATAGAATAAGCCTTTAAATTACATTGATAATGAGCATGATGTTTAGCGTAACATTTGTAGGTGACATTTCACATAGAGTGGGCTTTTAAAATACAGCAACAAATTGGTGTGATGTTGGCACGACTTTATCATGTCCCACCTTAGCACATCCCCGTGTCAACATGAAATTTACCCATCAGTCAATAGCCAGAGTAGGATGGGTGTTTGCCTAGGATCTGCCTACGAAAATAAGAAACCTGAATTAATTTCCTACTTTTTCTTCATTTAGATTATTGTATAGTTACATGATGGTTCACAATTGTAAAAGGTTGGTGCTCTAGCTAACTTTGGTAACTGGTTAGGCCAGTTACGTAAATACCGAATCTGTCCATCGCCGTGTTGACAGTTAGGATTCTGGGAAGTTGTCAATTGTGTTTATGGAAATTTTAAACAAAGATTTTTTTTATGGCCTGCCACAAATTTGGATTCACACAAAACATTTGGAAAACAATGTCAAATTCAATTCCTCAATACAAATAAATTACCACCAGCAATTAAATAGCAATGAAGGTTTTACAGCCAGATCTGAACCAGTACCGTAATGTTAGAGGGCTTACTGAAAATCCTCTAGAAATAAACGAGACTGCAGGCTTTTTACAATGTAATGGTCTATTTAGACCCAATAATAAAATGTAGATTAATGTAATGTCTTCAGATGTAGCTGCGCTACAGAAACGCTTGTTTAATAAATGTTTTATGATTAAATTTTAATACAAATTCGAAAAGTGGTTATGATTAATAAAGTGAAAAAGTCCTGTGTTTTTAGTGTTATTCTCATTTCTTAAAAGATATTTTAATTGCATCCAGTATTGCATCACGCATTTAAACATCGGCCATTAATCACGATGCAACAGCAAAACAAAGTTTGCAAAAATTATATCACAAACAGGAGGGGAAAAACTTTTAATTAATGAATAAATAAGGATACAATAGACTAACATTGAATCAGCTTGTGCAGTTTTAATTCAACAATGAGACACCAGTGATTTTTCAATAGGCTCTGTGTAATTGGTCTAAAACTCTTCAGATGAAGCCTGACGTTGGTCAGTTTTTTATAACTATTAACAAATGGCCAGAAAAATGTATTGTGTATTTATCATGATTATATTGTTATATTGCCCACTCCTACGTGAAATAGCTGAGGCTCACTCACTAACTCTGTCGCTCTGTCGCTCTCTCTCGCTGTGTCGCTGGCGGTGTCAGTTTTAGAGTAATGGAATCTGTCCCACTAATCAATGACCAGTGATTGCCTTGGTCAGGCGATGCACACGAACACACACCCCTGTGCATGGGCTTGCCAGTTCCAAAATTAAAGCCTCTCTTGTCCTGTTTGCGTGCATGCGTCTGTGTGTGTGTGTGTGTGTGTGTGTTAGACGGTGTTATAGAGCTGTGTTTGTCAGGCTTACTGGCTATGTATATTCCCAGAGCTGCATTAGCAGGAGACAGACAGGAAGTAGTGTTTCTGCTCGTTATTTGTCAAAGGCTTATAAGGAAAGCTTTTACGGTGACCACTTCAGCATAAAATGACTGAACACACAGCTTAAAAAAGGGGGGTTAACAGTGGCACAACCCCACACACACACATGAATCAGACGCTGTCACACATAAGCTCCAGGCTGCCTGACCTATTAAATTAGACAATAAAGCGTTTGACTTTATTAAGTTAAATAATTGCTTCTGGTACGTAATAGGTCCCCTGTGATACGACTGTGCTCTCTCCAATTTAAGCAGTCTAACCTCAAAAACACACACAGGCAAGGCAAGAAAAGGAAAAGAGAGAAACAAAAAAAGAAAAAGATGGACATAGAAATATGAATAGACAGCTGTGCGTAATGAAAATAATGAAGGTGCCAGGTTTTTTTAATGACCTTTTTGCTGTTTATTGAAGAAGCCTGATCAACCTCTCAAACAGATACAATTGTAGTCGGAGATCTCAAGTCTAGTCAGTAGCAAAAAGAGTGGCATGAAAAAGAGTGTTGGAGAGAGCAGGCCATCTCTCTAAGAACTGGAAAGCCAAAGCAAAGCAAGTACCTCCTCAAACTTCTTCAGCAGCTCCTGAAGACTAAAGTTCAGGCCGATCATCTTGTCTCTCTTGTATCCTTCTCTCTTTCTCCTTTTCAACAAAAGTGAGTGATGGAGAGGATGGAGGTTCTCCTTGCATCCAGTTAAGGTTTCCCACACCGAGAAATTATCCAGTTTATGTGTGGGGAAAAACTTGATGGCGCAAAGGCAGACATCCATCATCTGCGTTTGAGAATAGCGCAAATCCTTACCATCCTTACACGTGTGCGACTTAGCTTGATATTGACTTTACTCGTGTGTGTAGCACCATGCTCCAGTGCTCAAGAGGCAACAGAGCTGCACTGCCCAGCTGTGCTGTCCCTAAGCTGGGGTAAAAGATCCCAAAGCCTAGGGCAAGAAATTAAAAAGCCCTGGGCAAAAGATCCTGAATCTTGGGCCGGAAGATCCAGAAACCTGGAGCAAAATAACCAGAAGAAAAAAGCCAGGGGACAAGATTCCAAAACCCAGGGCAGAAGATTCCAAAGCTTGGGGCAAAAGATCCATAAACCTTGGGTAGAAAATCTAGTAGAAAAAGGCCAGAGGAAAAGATCCCGAAGCCTGGGACAAAAGATCCAAAGATTTGGGTTAGAAAATCCCAAAATAGAAAAGCCTAGGGCAAAAGATCCAGAAACCTGGGGTAAAAAAATCCCAAAGAAAATCCAGTAACCCGTGGCAGATGACTCTGGAACCTGGGGCAAAAGTTCCAGAAACCAGAGTGCTCTGGGGGTACAGTTCTGCCTTTATTCCAAATACACTGCTTTTCTCCTCAAGTCGGAAAAGTTCCACAGCTTCAAATCCATCGTGCCTGGTCTGCTCACTTCATCGAATTACACACAGGTCTCTCCTCCACACTCTCTCACAGACAGAAAGTACCCTGTTCCTGGTCTCCTGTGCCCCTGTGGCAGGCATTCAGGCTCGATTAGCCTAGTGAAAGGCTCTCTGTGTGGGGGACGATGAGGACCACTGGGTTCTGCTTCGCTTGCTCACACTGCAAACCACACAGCAAAGGTACCAGCGCAGTAGCCAAGGGGAGTCCATCTCCAAAGAAGTGATCCGAAGAGCACTAGTGATGAAAGGTGACAGCAAGAGGCAGGGTAGCTTCTATAACACAGTCCTGCCCGGATACAAGACAATCCATATCCAAATCAAAGTCGACTCGTCCACTCTTCCCCTTTCCTGCCACATTTCTGACTAGTGGTTCTGTGGTTCTTGGTTCTTTTCTTTGGTTGAGTCCAGACCTCCAGAGTGTAGAGTCTCCCCTGGGTTCCCGTGTCCAGATCTCCTATAGAACACCTCCAGCACCGACTGGGTTTCTGAGACGAGACTCTTTCCAATTTTTCACTCCTACCACATGGTCAAAGAGATCCTCCCTTCATACTTCTAAGTCTTTCATGGAAAAGTTGTTTCTCCTTTAGTTTTATACTTGCCATATTTCCCCCAAATCCCTTTCTTCTTCTTTCTCCCACCTTTACCCTCTGGCTACTAGATCCCAACTTCTCTCTCTCTCTCTCTCTTTCTCTCTCTCTCTCCCCCTCCCTCCCTCTCCCTCTCCACCAGCTGTTTATTGTTTTAATCTGTGTTCTCCTATTCCACCCCTGTCACTCCACTCCGCCTCTTCCCTCGTTCCTGCCCTACGTCCTGCTTTACTCTCCAAACTAACCACACATACACCCACTTCCTGAAGGGGCACCACTCTCTTACACATTTACACACACAGAAGAGAGGTGTTCCACAAAGAATGATAGTTTTGTGTAGATTTGTAGTGACTTTTGCTGTTTTTCTTAATTCTCAGGAGGACAAGAGTGATAGGTAGCACAACCACTCTTTCCCAGTATCCAAAAGCTCAGAGGAAGAGTTACTCCTAAGAAAGCTCACTTATTGGCATCCATTAACCCAAACGTATCCAAATCTCAAGCTTTCGACCGATCAAAGAATGTCTCGTTACAGATCAGTGTGATTATGCCATACCACTCGTCCGATGATCAAATAATCAGCATGGAGCTGCCACGCCTTCCTCTACTCTTCATCTCCTCCTTTTAATCAGCCTTTTAACTCATGTACTCTAACTCCTTCTTCTATTCTGTCACTTCATTTTTCCCTGCTCTCCTACCCTGTATAGCTCTGAATCCGTAGGCTGACAAGAGTCGTCCTCGTGGCCAGATTGTGTGCGAGAGTATTCGTTATGCCTCCTTTGATTTCCCTGGCACAGGTATGGACTCATTCTTCGCTTGTCCATTTCCATAAAGTCAACGTCTCAGAAGCCATGTGGCCGGGTCTAGCTTATGTGCATGTGTATGCACACATTACAGCGTGCGTGAGGGGGGCATTAGATAGATGCCAGAAAAAAAAATAAACCTCATACATTCATGAATATTCATGAGGGAGGCCTTTGAAGTGTCTTTACCTCATTACAATATTAACACATTCAATTTCCAGTGTAGCATTTGGATTTCGGGCACGTGTGTATGTGTGCGTGAGTGTGTAATCCGTTACGGTTTAGCCAAATTTAGCAGGCAAAACATGGGTAAAGAATTAGATTTGTGTTCAGAGTGCGGTTAATAATCATGGGAAATGTACTCGCTACTCGTCCAAAACGGATGGATAGATGGAGTTTTGATGAAAGTGCGGAGTGACTGGTAACGTGTTTGCTGAAGGAAGAAGTGAACGCAAATTTGTTCCTGTGCAAGAGTAAGAAAAGAGATGAGAGTAAAGAAGAAGAATGGCTAGATGGATTGAGTGAGGATAAATGCATTTGGAAAGCCCCATCTACTACCGAGAGAGCGAAATAGAATAGAAATAAATCACAAGAAACCGTAAATAAAACCATTCTGGATTTTATTACTGCACTTTCTCAGAACTCGGAGAAACCACACACTCGCACTCACACACAAGGGGTTAACGAAACCACTGGACATGATAACATCAGGGTAGTTATGAATATTTACATACTGATTGAGAGCAAACAGCTTTATGCACACACACACACTCTCTTTCTCTGCGAAGTTCCTGCTTTGATCTCAGAGCCCTAAACTCCAGCAGATTCCCCCCCATAGGAATACACCATAGTTTCCATACCTACATCTGCAGTCTCTGTGATAACATCAGGGTGTGTGTGTGTGTGTGTGTGTGTGGTGCTTCCAGAGCATGCTGCACTATTCGTAACTGTCAGAGAGAGACAGAGAAAGGTCAGAGTGTGTGATTAGACACTCAAACCCCTCCACATTCATCTGCTACTGCCCGATTCTATCGGAAACACACTCACACACACACAGCAATATACAGTAGGCTAGCGTGTGTGTGTGTAGTCGGTGAAGTATATAGATTTGTCCTCTTAACCTCCTTAAATGTGGGATTGATCCTGATGTTACACTATGCTGGATTTTGTACTTCTACTGAGCAAATCCTCCCTGTACACACTCTTCCAACTCTGCAAAATTACAAAAGGCCTGTCCGCTGGCTACTGAACTTTTCCACACTCCAGACAAAGAGACCCTCCGAGACCATTTTTGAGTGATGATGAGCAGGGATTTAGGAGTTTCATGAATGTTTATGAAATTACTTGGGAAACAACCAGGCTTTTAATTATATATTTAAAATAAAATAAAATACATTTCTGACAAGCTCCCCACGATTGGGTGCAAAATAAATTATGAAATGCATTGGGTACAAGCATGAGTACAAGCATGAGTACGAGTACAAGCATAAAGGAATGAGTTAGTGATTAAGTGCATGAAGGTATAGGATTTTCTCCTCCCTCTGTCTATGGCTGCTAAAGCTACAGAAAAGAAAAAAATCTGAAATGCCTGTGAGAGCAGAACAGACAACTCACAAGCTCAAGCATCCTCCTTGCTTTCGATCTTGTCCCACACCAATTAATTAGCCCCAAAAAAAAAAAAAAAAACGTGGTCAGTCTTGAAACTTTTAATAGGGACTTTAAGAATCGACAGCTGCAGGGACCGAGAAAAACCTGTGCTATTTTGCGCAGGCACGAATTTGATTTGCTGCCTCCTGCCGCCGGAACCTGTTGGTTAACAATACCAGTTTGGCGTAGTCAGCACGACACGAGGTTGGATTAGGATTTTATTTACACTAGATAACTACAATATCCTTTCAATTAACTCCGACTATATTTTTCATGGACGCTGTCAAATTTAATGGATTTCTCCATTTTTTCCAGCAGCCATGTCATTTGCTCCTAAAGTTACTGACAATGTTACAAGAATATAAACTCGTCTTCTGTTTTAAGCCTTAGAGGAGAAATTGATCTCAGTTCTTCTCCTGCTTTTTGTAATGACATCTCTCATAGTCAGCATGAATTGTCACACTTTGTTGAAAACACTTTGTTCCGCTGTCCTGTTCGAGTTTGATTTCTGGATTTCCATGACTATGGCGTTAATGCAGATTTATTTCCAGTCACTGGAGCCATCGTCCCTCTTTTTTTCCCCTCCATCCTGCACCTTCTATTTTCACTTTAGCGGACTGGGGTGCGTAGGAGCTCAGTGACCACTGACCTTCCACCACTGGAACAGAACACACTGTGATATTAACAAACCTGAGGCTTTATGTGGGGCTGGAGCAAAGCGATGCTCCCGCTTTCCGTCACACCCAAACAGTTATCGCTCCTCCATCACGATGCTGCGTTCCACACTAATGCGCAGCGCCGCCCTCGGCCACCTCCGGCGAGGTCACTTCCTGTGTGCATGGTCGGCACCGGAGCGTGACTTCCTGAGCCACTAACATCATTATGGTGTGTGTGTGCATGCAAATGTGCTTATCTGTGTGGCTCAGAGTGCTTTGTGTCGCTTTTGATCTCTCAGTGTGTGTATATGAAGAGACAGGGAGAGAGAGAGAGAGAGAGAGAGAGAGAGACAGCAAGACACTGAGCCAGACAGACATAACTTGCAAAGTTCACCACGGAGTTTGGCGCCAAACGATCAATGATATGTTGGTCACTGACAGACCAAACTCAAACAAAAAAGCACAGGAGAGATGGAGATATGAGGAAATCAGCTTCCATTCAAACCGCACTTGGTTCCATAACACCACTGGTAAAGAATGGAAATGTAGAAAGATCTGATTGGTGCAAAGCTCCAGATGTGGATGGAAAGTGTCTGGCAGCGCTATGATCCAATAAGTATCTGCAATATTTTGCATACGTTTAAGTAGAGATGCCGTGCATCAGATAGCCAAACTCCAATGTCTTCTGCACTCGTTTTTTCGTCAAGCAAATCAAGCTTGTTTGAAGCCGGCCTGACAACTGAGGCGTGATGCTGCCAAAACTCGGCCATGTAAGCCGAGAGGAGGAGCTGAGCCAAGCTGACAGTATTGATCGCAACACATCACGTTCTGGAGACAGGAAGGGCTAGAGTGAAAACTTCCCATATCATCCGAGAAAAACATGCGTGAACGCACGAGAGAGGCCGACCTAGATTTATACCTCACTGATTCGGGGGGGGCAAAGGTTTATTACACAAACTCTGCACAAGAGAACTGTCCATTTAAAAATGGGTCAAATAAACCGAACACTCTTGTACTCCTTTTCCATCAACAGGGTTCCCTCAGGGAATCAGCAAAACCTTTATATATAAAATAAAATAAATAAAATAAAATAAATAAAAAAAAACGGCTGGTGTTTCCACCGGTTTGAGAGCTGACCTGTTATATAATCAGTCGTGGTAGTTTCCAAATGCCCGGGGTTAAAAATAATAACCGTGGAGGATCCAGCAAGTTTTACTTCTGATTTTAAGGAAACATTTTACTATTTAAAGTCAAATCGATTAGGCTAGGCGCATGACGACAGATACACATTGTGATTACTTTTAGCTAGGCTAATCATTCTGTGTGGGTAGCTCCTCCAAGAAAGCTTCGTTAGCCTTAGCATAAAAAAGTATCTAGCATTCAGTTTGTTGCAATTGCCAGTAAAATGGTTTCTCCTTCAGACCACTGATTTCAATAGTTCTGATTATAATCTGCAAAACCCTTGTACTGAGCTAGCTAGCTATGTTTACCTACTTCAACCTCCATTTTATGCTGCCTGCTGAGATACCTTCTTGTATCCTTCGCTGTCCTACATATCCCATAATCCTGTGCAGCAGTCATTCTAGGAAAAATAGCGGCAGAAAACAGCAGCAAGAGGGAGGAGTTTGTTACATTTCTTGTAATTGTTTTTACCTTGAGATTTTATTTCTGATGAGAAATAGCTGGTGTAGTCACAGAATGTTCGTTTATCCAACGGTACCTTATTCCATTTAGCCTACTAGACTTTAGAACATGTTGGTATTTCGGCAACCTCAGAACATTTCCTGCCTTCAAATCATTTTTTTACAGCTGCCTTCGTATTTTCTGAACCTCTGCCTTCTAAGACAAGGACTCATAAGAAAGCATAGGCTTATTTAATACCAATCTAACAAAACCATGGCAACATTTGGTGAACAGTTTTGACAGTGTGTGATCCCAAGTGAGCTTTCTGTCAGCAATGTAGGAAACCACGTGAGCGATTTCAGCCAAAGGAACAGTATCTTGGCAGGGAGGACCATTATGGTCACCAAATTTGACGATGGAGAACTGGGTCGTTTGTGGTGTAAAGAAGGAGTGGTTCCAGATTAGGCACCAGCACCTGCTCAGGTGCCAGAACTGTGTTGGTAAAAAAAGTGCTAGAAGTACAGTGGAGTCCAAAAGTCTAAGACCACATTGAAAATCTGGAATTTTTATTTTTTTATTGCCACTGTATGGCACTCTAAAATGCTTTGCTGAAACTGGATCAGTCGTATCAAAAGCACGATCATGCGCAGACCAAAAGTGAGCTCAAAATCAGAAGAGCAATACATAAAGCTTTGTTCACTGAGAGAGAGAACAGCAACTTCATCACAGATACAGAATGTGCTGA
>JAOUQW010029066.1:0-10164 GCA_028565825.1 Olivaichthys viedmensis | reverse complement strand
AATATAACTCTCTCATATTTCAGTGAGAAGGAGGGATTGATTTTGAAAGAAAGTGAGCATAGACTAAGGGTTTGAAGATAGAAAATTCTATTTAACAAAAAAAACATGCAAAAACCCAGGTTGCAAGATGATCATCAGAGTGAAATGCTCCAAATGAAATGTGTAGCTCTGCTTCAAAATAATTAAATGTTCAATAGGCCTATTTCCACTGTTGTATGGTGTTGCCACATGGCAACATACCTAAAAATAACCCCTAAAATAAAAAAATTAAATAAACAAATAACATTTTAATTTTTAAGTCATTTAATGTAATAAAAAAAAAATTTCGTAAGAGTATCATAATGTGTGCAGTAGAGTGTTAATGTTTATATGAACATAGTCCACGTCTCTCTTCCTTAGCACTACGTCAGTGAGTAATGACAAGTTTACAGCCTTAAGTGACACGCGCACGGCGCCCTTATGTTTGTTTGTTAGTTCCTGTTTTGTGATGTAAATGATCCCACCTGTGTCTTTTTTGTCTGTGTAATTAGTAAGTGTATAAGTATCCCGGTGTTTCAGTCCTGCCTTGTCTGAAAACGTTCGTTGTATGATGTCATGCTTGTAGTGTTTCATGTGTATCTGTCGTCTCATGTTTAAATGTCCGTAAAGATGGGATGGCAACGCATCTGTGTCCTTCACCCGCACCCGAAAAGCGTAACAGAACGAAAGACTGACAAAGAGTGGACGCAGCAAGCCACTTCTCATTTCGCTCCACGGAAGAGGAGGAGGACGAGTATCTGCCGGCGGTGGAACTCTACACGCTCGTGAAAGCCAATGACCCAACAAGGCTGGTGGCAGAGTTTGCCAAGACAGAGGAAGCCGCGGAGAGGGCTGCTCCGCGACGCCGAAACAGCCGACGGAGGAAAAAGCCCATTCCCAAAAAGGCAGCGGGCTGGGAGGAGCTGGTGGCGGAAATTACGGAGCATCAATGCTGGTTCAATGACATCGCCGCCTTCGTAGCAATGATCACCACGTTGGGGCAGCCCCTCGCCACCTGGGAAATGGTGGGAATGGCCCAGATCCGCCAGGAGAGCAAGGAGCGGCAGACTCGGATTGACATTCTGACTGCCTGGGTGGCACCGCTTGTCGTGCAGCAACAGCTCGCTCCTCCTGCCGTGCCACTGAACCCACAGCAGCCACTGACTGCCTCCCCTCCAGTGGCACTTCTACGCATTTCTCCAGCGCATGAACGCACCACCGGAGAGAGACGAGGGCAGCTCCGCCACGCCACCCAGTCCAGATCACTAGCCTCCCAGGAGTGGAGGAGGAAATTCCCCTAGAGATTTTTGAGGGGGGGCTGACGACCACCCAGGTCGTCCCTGATGCCATAGAAGGCGTGCCCCAGGCCCCTGATGCCGCAGAAGCCATGCCCCAGGTCGCTGATGCCGCAGAAGGCATGCCACATGGCCCCTGATGCCGTAGAAGGCATGCCCCAGGTCCCCAACGTGCCTTTCGTTGTTTGATGTCATGCTTGTAGTGTTTCATGTGTATCTGTCGTTTCATGTTTAAATGTCAGTGTGACGAGCCTGGCTAGGACTGCAGGAATTGAGGATCAGGAGGCAGGCTTTGGGAGAACGGAGCTGATTTATTTAACAAGGTGTCCCCTTTCCAGGGTGCGCTTTTCAGCATAACCTTTAGATTAAAAAAAATTTGCAGCTCCGTCTCTCTCGCTCCCCGGCTCCCTATTTATGTGCTTCTCGTTCTGTCAGTAGGGAGCTGGGGAGCGAGAGAGACGAAGCTGAGACACACACGGAGAACGAGTGAAACAGCCAGCAGTGTTAGAGCGAATCCTGCGACCTTCAGATTATGTGACTCTAGATGGCGCTGTTTCGCAATGCCGTTCACATGCACAAACATGTAAATCACTCACGCATCAGCCCGCTGCGTTGCCGTTTCTCCTCGCTCCTTCCACAGGCGACGCTCGACCACGCCCCTGCTGCCACAGTCAGTAAAGATATTGTGAAGTGGCTACGCGTCTGTCCTTCGCCAGCACCCCGGAAAAGCGTGACATTAAACAGCAACCAGCAATTTCATATCTCTAATGACTAGCTAAAACACAACAGTGTGCAAGGAAAAATACAAACAAATTGAATTTCTTTATATCAAGAAGCTGAAAATGTGAATCATTCAAATATTTAAGTAGGGTTTTCATATGCAGTACAAACAGACAAATGCATTGAAGTGCAAAATTAAAATGTAAAAATCTGTACACGTTTACCTCTTTCCACCAGACCATCTTTAGACTGAATTTTAGATAGGTGATGTTGTACAAGTCCTTAGTTATTTATGTACTGTTAGGATTAGTGGGACTTTCATATTCTGACTTAACCATCTTACAAATTATAGATCTAATGTTAGATCAAATGTTGACTGTTGTTATGAATTACCCTTTAATTACTTTAATCACTCAGGAAAAAAAACACCTAAATATTCACAAGCTGAATATTATTGTATAATAGACATTTTCCTATTATTAGGCTTCAAGAAAATAATGTTGCATTATGAATTTAGACCACAACCAAGTGTAGTCCGCCTTGAGCATTTGGGAATGAGGCCAGTCTTCAAAAATTAGGACACTGACACCCCTTTTGCAGAGGCTGTTGCATTGTGGGACGTCCATAAATCCAGGTGCTAACAGCATAGCGAGCCATGTCCCAATTCAGCACTTCAGAGACCTCCTTTCTTCCCAGTGCTGGACAAATACATCCATGCTTCTCTGTGCTTTATTTCCGTTGCCTGAGTCTCATTTGTTGGTGTGTAAAAGCCTGACCTGGACCAGACTGAAAAATCATGCCTACTTCATATCAAAGGATGATCTCGAAGGTAAGAAAGCTTAACTGTTTAGGAAAAGATCTATGCATGGATAAAAGTCTGACCTCCTTCTTCACATCTGAGGTTTGACCTTAACCTATTTTTGTTTGTGTGTAGTACAGTTAATTGCATGGTATGAAGTAGTCTGTTCTAAATTATATGAAGTTATTATTGCACATTCCTAGCATAAAACGTTCACAGTAGACTCTGCATTGGATTATTATTTTAAGTTGCAGTACTTAAATCAGTGTCAGCATTGTAGCAACAGTAGCATAATTATGAAGAGAGCAGCAATCATACAATTTCAAGCACTGGGATTTGTGAAAGAAGTGTTTCCTTCCACAAATCCATACTTATGAGCGATGATCTTGAACCTACATTAAGTAAAAATCTAGGAAAATAAAGTTTTCCTCTTTTTTATGGGTTACAAAAAAATAGAATTATGTATCAGTGCAGTTGTAGGTAATTTTTTTGTGGTTACTGTTAAAGCAGAAGCACGTAAATTTTAAGGGGGATAAGGGATTTGAAGACCTCTCTGGTAGAAAAACTCCGGAAAGAACATTTGTGCTGCCACGTGGATTAATCTAATGGTTGCATGTTAATAGACAGTCAAGGAGTATTCAAGTATCCAAGACTTTGTGAGCAAAATGTTTTCTGAGGATGTAATTATCTGCTGCCACTATGGTAATCTCCTTAGTATTACAGAAGTGTTATGAAATAAAAACTAAAGCTTGCGCACATCAATGTGACTGTCACAAGTACTAGGTGAAAGATTTAGCCTAACGTTAGCTACGAGAGTGGCAATCAATCCGAGAGCTGACATCGTTGGATCATTGGAGCAGTTAGCTAGGAAAAGGCGCTGTAGCGGTAGCAAGTTATGGTATCATGGCGCAAGGCGAGCACTCTATTGTTGTTCCTCATACTTATTATTATTATTATTATTATTATTATTACAGTACTTGCAAGGCACTGCGTTTAGAAGCTCCTGTTAGCGAGAAGTGTGCTATGTATTGTTGGTTTTTAAAATATTTTAGCTTAAAGCTTGAACATTTTCCATTGAGAAGTTTGAAAATACACAACGGAATGTCTGTCAGTTAGAATTCCGTGATGTGACAATGGGCCACACAGCACAGGTACACACTGTAGTTCTCTACCTCACTCACTGCTCTTCATTACTTTCTCCTCTTTCTTTTCTTCTCTCTTTCCCTCTTCCTTCCTCTCTCTCTCTCTCTCTCTCTCTCTCTCTCTCTCTCTTATTCTGTCATTCTTTCTTACTTTTATCTCCCTCATTCTATTTTTCTCAAAGGATTTCACTCTCTTTCTCCCTATCTTATTCTCTCTCTTTTTCTATTTCCTGTCTTTCTGTCTTGCTCTCTCGCTTCCACTGTTTCTATTTTTTCTTTTTCTTCCTTTCTTTTTATCTTCTCTTTTATTTTTTCTCTTACCTGTTTCTCTCACTTTATTTCATTCTCACTTTGTCTTATCACTTTCTCTTTTTTCTCTCTACTTCCCTTTTGTTTTTTTCTCTTTTTCTCTCTCTATCCCTCTTTCCTATTCTGATGCTCTTTCATTCCTTCTTTTTTCTCACCACTTTTTCCTCCCGCTTTATGCTTTTCTCACAATTTCTCTTTCATTCTCCTTGTCTTTTTCCTGTCTTCATTTATCCTCTTCCATCTCTTTCTTTCTTTTTCTTTCTCCCGTCTCTTAAATTTTTCTCTCTTACTCTTTCTGTTTCTCTCCCTTTCTTTTGTTCTTACTTTCTTTCAGTCACTTTTCTCTCTTTGTTTTCTCTCTTTCCTTTTCACTTGTTCTTTCCTTTTGACTTTTCTTTGTATTGCTTATTTTGTCCTTTCTTTCCTTCTTTCTTTCTTTCTCTTCCTTCCGCTCTTACTTTCATCCCTACATCACTTTCAGCTTCTTGCAAGCACTGTGTATTTCCATCAGGAAATGCAAATATAGTTATTATTACAGTGATTGCAAGGCGAGCACTGTATTGTTATTCTTCATACTTCTTCTTATTATTTTCAGTAACCCGACTCTCTGTCCTGACTACGGTTGTTACGTGATGATGTTTTAAACTGTGATGACATATGACTTATGAGTCTGAAAAACCTGCACCAAATCTTTTTTTAAGCTTTCCAAGGCGACTTGCAGCAATGCAAGAACACCATGTTTTGTATTTTTTTTTTCTCTATTGACTTAATAATGCTACGTGTTTCATTTTTATCTAGGTGTAGTTCATTCTGACATGTGCTTACCCACAGTGTCCATTTGCCTTAATGAATTAAGAATTACCTGAAACATGGCTTTAGGGAGACTAATTAGGGCTCTGAATATTTATATGGCTATCTTGTGCTCCCTTGACCTCACTACTTTCTTTAGGGTGTCCATGCTGTAGTTAGACAGATCAGTTTACGCTCTGTTTAACAGTTCCTACTGTTTCTTTAAAACATGGGGTTGGCTTGCAATGTTAAATTGATGGTAAACTCCATGGAGGACAGTATGTAGGTTCACACCTTCAGCTGTGGTTCCATATTTTTTGGGAAAACAAGACACAATAAATGTCCATTTTTTAAAAGGAGGAATAAAATCCTAATGTTGATTAATTGCTGATTGTGCACTTCATTCCCTGCCTTGCATCATATGGATGCCCTCACATGCTCTGTTTAAATCTCCATAATTAGAAAACTCATAAGGGGGCCTGTGTAAAGCTTATTGTTTTTTACAGGAATTCTTGGTGTCCATACATGGTAAGAACTCAGATATGTGAAATGTTACCACAGGGACCACAGGGCTTGAATTAAGAATGAAGGATTTACAATATATGCAGAATGATTTTCAATGGCAAACATTAGGATTAGGATTTTGTAGGCCACACAATGTACTGCACTCCAGTGAAAGATTTAATTTAACCTACTACTTTGTACTGTATACCATAATTACTTAACCACTGTTTACTCCTGGTAGCATTTAGAGAATTATGTTATAGGGTTCATACTCTTTCTGCATCACTTTCTCTTAGCCACAACCTCAAAGCAATTGAGTACTTTACAACATGGGCTCCATTTTGCAGGAAAACAGGCCATGTGCCTGTGGTTAGTGGTTTGTAATTATCTGAAAAAGGATCCACCTAATCAAAGATCAGTAACTGGACCCTGGCACTGTAATCTTGTGTACAGGCAGAAGGAGATGGGATGGAGATGTTGGGGGGGGTGGGGGGGTGGAGTCAGTCTCGGGTTTCGGGAGCCTTGTGTTACACACGGTGGGGCAGCGGCTGCTCAGGTGAGGCCCTGAGTGTGAGTTTACCGGCAGCTTGACAATGAATGATTCAGCATCCTGGAGCTCCACTCATCAGCAAGGAGCATCTCGTCTTGGACAGGAAGTGTTTAACAAGAGTCTTCTCAAGCACCCCAGCTCTAAATTCTGCCCAGAGGCATGTGAGAGAAAAGAAAGGCAGAAAAAGGGAGTGAGGGTCATAGAGAAGGCAATAGGAAAAGTGAAATTAATCAGGAAATAAGTGTGACATCATGACAGCAGGAAACAGACAGTGAAGTCCCGTCAGACATTCAGGGAGATCGATACTTCAGCAGTGATATTCAGCAGTGTTGGATTTAGCAATGCAGGTAACTGATGAACCTTTATGTGTGTGTGTTCGTCAAAAAACGGCAATTATGCTGCACTTGTGAAATCCTATTAATATGCAAACATGTTCATGTAAACATGTTTCCAAGAATAAGGATAATGATCATTTGTAATAATAACTGTCCCTGTATTACTTACACCTACCAAACTCATAAAGGTTGTTTTATAAATTTATAAATGGAACTGTTTGGTTAAAAGTAACCAAATGTATAACAACTCAACATTAAAATACAGGGAAAATATGATAGTGCCTTTTTAAAATTAGGAATATATATATAATTCTTTACAATGTTGATGAAAAATTTGCTTGGGATGTGCAACAAAATACCAAATTGTAAAAACTTCTGTTTAGTGTTTGGTTAAAGTTAGTTTCTACTTAGTTTAGAGAAATTCTTCTTCTTAATGCAGACTCAGCTCCTAGTTTATTGGATTAAGCAGCTTTTTGTTAAGAAATGGTAGAAAGGTCAAAGGTCTGGACGACATGCTTCTTTGGACGCTCATAGTAGAATACATGATTCATGTGCTTAAAATCAGCAGTTAGGGAAACGTAATCCTGATCCGCACTCTAAATGTGGGTCAGTGGTTAAAAATGAGTGCTATCTTTTTGTAAGCAAAGACAATAGGCTAGCCTCTCAGATGGTGGCCACTTAGCCAGATAGACTTTCTTCTTTCCTTCAGTTCAGTCACCAAATCCAAGTATCCCATTGCTCACCCACCGCAGACCATGCTCAAAAAGACTTTAAAATGGAAAAGCGCCAAATAGAGGTGTAATTGTTATATCTACTGTCTTTTTCATTTGTAAAACTTCTGTTGGCCTTGCTTGCATTTTGTGAGATGAATGATAGGCTTTACTGCCTACTATAGCCCAAACAAGGAAGATCAGCAGGTCTACTCTCATCAAACGGTATGTATATGTTTGTGGTATGTATAATGGGTATGAATGATGTGTGCCATTCTAATATAATTGATTATATTACTATAGAATGTAATATAATTGAAAGACACCTACGCTCCAAAATTTCAAAAACTTGTTTTAAGCAAGGCAGAGTCCAACAACAACATCTTCAGTCAAATATAGCAAAGACACAAAGTAAATGATAGACATACAGAAAGACAGATGGATCAAAATCTAAGATATATTGTGCAGAGATTGTAATGTACTTATAATATGTATGATTTAATATATAATGTATAATACCTATTGCTGCACATGCTCTTTATTTTGATAAGGTTTAGAAAGTACAATAATAATAATAATAATAATAATAATAATAATCTGAATTAATCCAATATAAAGAAACTGCCTAAAATCTAGAGAATCAACAGCTAAGCTATAACCACATTACGTATTTTAAGTTATAATGTCAATTATTTGGAGTGATCTGTAGTTTTAACTTTTAATGAGATCCCAAAAGGCTTGTGTAGTTAGTGCTGAAAGACACTTGGTGCCAGAGAACCCTGAACAGCCTTCCTGGCATTTCCATGGTTGCTCTTTGCCAGCTGAAAGACACTTGAGTAGATTAGTGTGATTCTGGCAACATGTCTCCTGGACAATTGTGTCCTGTGTGTTTATTGGTGTGGTTTCAGTGATTTTTAACAGAATAATGGTATGGTGTTTTACGAAAGCAAGACCTTGCATTGAAGCTAAACAAAATATTGTCTCAAAGCAACAATATTCATAGTCAAAGAGGTTCCCAATTCTACACTTTTT
This sequence comes from Olivaichthys viedmensis, assembly GCA_028565825.1. Classification (NCBI taxonomy): domain Eukaryota; kingdom Metazoa; phylum Chordata; class Actinopteri; order Siluriformes; family Diplomystidae; genus Olivaichthys; species Olivaichthys viedmensis. Next base: position 1,961 of record JAOUQW010029066.1, on the reverse strand, counting down.
TTAAATTAGCAATTGTAATCATATAATTGTTCTATATGACTATAATGACTGTATATGCACTTATATATAAATTAGGGATTTGAAGGTATACAGTTATAACATAATAGTATGACAGAATAGTGTGATTGGTAAATTTGAAATAGTTATATTGTTATTCTATACCAGTGTAGAGAATGATGTCACATATTATGTTATTTACAGGTGTGGTACCTGCTTATATATGATAAGGTGTTTTAAACCAGGTAGCTTACTTTTTAACGAACAAGCATACTAGGCAAAAATGAGACAAAAAGTATTGTTTAATAAACATTATTTAATAAATTACTGAAAGCTAAAATCTATCATCTTACCAAATTCTTTACCAAATAATTGAACACTTGCACTGACATTTAGGGGTCTATTTTCGTGCAGGCGCAAGCATAATATACTTGTGAAAGGCCAGAGTATTGCTAATTAATGTCATTTGAAAATGTGAAGCAATATTGTAATATACTGAAAATTACTGGAAAATATTGTACAGCTATTACATAGTGGACAATTAACCTGTATAGCAGACATTGTTTTTACAGTTTGGGTCTGTTTGATGCATGTGTATCTATGTGTGTCCTTCAATTGTTCCGAAGGGAAATGGCATCAGGAAAGCATGATGAAAACAATGAAGAAACAAAAAGATAGAGCATGCTCCACACTTATGCCCTTGGCCCATATTTTAAATTAGTTTTGCCCCCAGGAATAAACACATGAGTGACCTCAGCTTATGCACTTTGCTTATCTGAACTAAACTCTATTTTAGTGTCAAGGATCAAAGAATCAATCACAGTGTGATCTCTCTCTCTCTCTCTCTCTCTCTCTCTCTCTCTCTCTCTCTCTCTCTCTCTCTCTCTCTCTCATCCACACTCACTAGGACACACACAGACACACTCCTAGGCATGTTATCATCCCTGCTTCCTCTACAAACTCTTTATTGATGACTTCCTAAGGCGCCAGAAGTGGTGGGTGCAATGGGACATTTCCTTTTGGGATGTTTCCTTTTGAATATGAAATAACACTGAATTCTGCTCATAAATGTGGCTCTGGACACACACACACACACACACACACACACACACACACACACACATACATACATACATACATACACATTGTTTCAAACACGCACAGGAGAATGAGGAAGAGCTTTTTGAGGTAAGAGATCACATTAGGTACATACCTACACTTAGAAAAAAAGATACTAAATTGTACCTTATATTTTACCTTGGAAGGTGCATGTAGTCTACTTTTAAAGCTACTTTTACTCTAAAAACGAAATAAAGGTACAACAGTGGTCCTTTAGGACCTTAAATTATTTTTAAAGGTATACTACATTCATGTTTCCAGGTGATAAATACATACTAAAAGTACAAAAGATGTACCATTGAGGGTACCACCCCAGCGACAAGGAAAGGTTTAATCCCCCTTTTTTATGAGAGTGTATTATCCTTTCCTTTGAATATAGATGAGTAAGTGATGGGACAAATTCTTGTCAAATAGTTGATGAGAAACATGATCTTGGCCGGTGTGTTAGAGCTTAGCTGTAGCTAAATTACACACTCCAGTGTGTAGCATGACACTGGAGAAACTCTTGCTCATATTATGGTAATGCTGGTTAAACACATGTTTTTAGAGACTGGTTTTGTGGTAAAAGGCAGTTTTAAATGATATCCTGACAGGCAGAAAGTTTGTAAGCTTAATGCATATGTGTGTATTTCCATGAACTAATTTACTGACCAGAAACCAAAGGATGAATGAGCCAGATAAAAACGATCATTTGTGAAATTTGTAATATTGTTATTGTGGACCAAGGAACATATGATAAAGCAAAAGAATGGTTACATTATTATTATTATTGTCACGCGCCCGGCTGAGCGCGAGACAATAGCGTGGCGGTTGCCATGACGACCGTCACGTGCCCGTTTATGTTG
>JAOUQW010029065.1:0-10165 GCA_028565825.1 Olivaichthys viedmensis | reverse complement strand
AAATTATGAACATGGATGATATGCCTTAAAAAGCATTTCAGAAATCCTGTCAGGTTAGCTTATGTTAGCTAGCTAGCTGGTGTTAGCATTGAAAATTATGAACATGGATGATATGCCTTAAAAAGCATTTCAGAAATCCTGTCAGGTTAGCTTATGTTAGCTAGCTAGCATTGTCATTAAAGGTTATGGACATTGAGGAACATGACCTGAAAATCCTCTCAGAAATCCTATCATGTTAGCTTATAGTAGCTAGCTGGCTAGCATTAGCAGACTTAAAAATCCTCGTGGAAAGGTTAGCTCACGTTACCCGTGTACAATAGCAGCCAGATAGCATTAATAGCATCATTAGTGTCAGGTTAGCATATGTTTAACAGTTGGCTAGTGTTAGCTGTAAAGATTATGAACACAACTTGAAAGTCCCCTCAGAAATGATGTCATGTTAGCTAGCTAGTCAGCGCTATAAGTGAAGATTATGATCTTTGTATGAATATTACTTAGAATTCCTCTCGGAAATCCTGTCGAGTTAGCTTATAGTAGCTCGCTGTCTAGCGTTAGCAGTGAAGATTATGTCCATTTATGGATAAGACCTAAAGTTTCTCTCAGCAATCCTGTCAGGTTAGCTTATAGATGGCGAACAAAATCTGTAAAAAAAATATATATGCACATATGTGTGGCAACAATATTTTAGGCTTAATAGGATCCTTGAATGCCTTTCGACCCCTCACGTTTTCACTCAGCGCTTACGCTACGATTAGCTTAATCATTCTACATTACTGTGACGAAAGAGGTCTGTTTTTGTGTTCATTTATTAATAATCAGTAAGTTTATTGGGTCCATCAACCACACTGGTCACTTTGTAGGTGTACAATTATTGACTGTAGTCCATCTGTTGCTCTGCACAAAGTATTGGCCCCCCTCTACCCCGTCCACCAATGGAAATAGACCACCATAGGACCATCGCTGACCATATTTTATTTGGATTGGAGGCTACTTTATTACACTCACTTACCTTGTTGGTCACATATATATAAATATAAATAAAGAAATATATATATATATATATATATATTGTAACAAACTGAATCCCACATTCCTACACTTCCTCTATCAACCAGCAGGAGGAGACATTGATCAGTTCATCAGCTCCAGCTCCTGAAGCAGCACCAAAGCCGAGACCTCTGGGAGAATGGAGGGGTCTGATCCAGGCTGTAAAGATCTGTTGCAGCTCCATACACACCTGAGCCAGGTACACAATGTTCTGCAGCTCTGGATCGGCTGGCTGTAGTGTGTATAGAGTGAAAATATTGCATTATTAAAGGGTTTATCATTCAAATGAATGCGCACATAACGATGCACTGAAATTAAAATAAAAAGTTTTGGAGCTGAAATTCAGAATACACTCAGGTAAAAAAACGGAAACTGAAAACCAAAGGCTCGATATTTTTGCTTTCTATGTATGCTTGTGAAATGTAATTGAATTTACATTTGAAAAAATGACAAGGTTAAAACATGCACACAAAAAAAACTGTGTAATGCCATTTGAGGACAATATTAAATACATAAATATGACATTATGAATTAATTAATCATATCACACCTGTAGAGGCTACAAAAAGTTTTATTATTATTATTATTATTATTATTAATTTTCATTTATCAGAGGAGACGGCATCTTTCTACCAATGCAATTTCCCTTATAGGAAAAATAAAGTATGCGTCTATATGTTTGTCCCTCAGTCTGATAGATAGATAGACAGATAGATACATAGATAGATAGATAGATAGACAGATAGATACATAGATAGATAGATAGATAGATAGATAGATAGATAGATAGACGATAGGAATTCCAATAAAATAAGAAGTCTGGATGACATCACATATTAGCATTTTGACTACTACAAAACATTTTCACCCAGTGCACAAATAAAACATTTACGATCCCTGATTGCACGTTTAACTGCAGGTATTTAAAATAAGTGTGTCAGTGTGTGTTCGTGAGTCGTGCTCCTTTATTCTCCATGCTCTAAACATCGTCCCGAGTCCTCCTGCATGTTTAAAATGGGTGTGTTATTGTGTGTGTTTTCACGTTGGACTCCACGTGCCGGATGCCGAGTGTTTGTGTCTTCGCTCGCTGCTCTGAGTCACCAGGAAAGAGTGTGTACGTGTGTGTCTGAGAGGAAAGTGTGTGTTAAGGGAGGAACCTGTTGGCTCGTCTGCAACTGTGCTGACCTCTGACCTTGGTGTTCACGCAGCTGATGAAATTCTGCACACACACACACACACAACAACATTAAATTACTATTTTTAACTATAATATAATATAATATATAATACAATGTAACTATAATATAATATTATATTATATAATATACTAATACAATGTAAATATAATATAATATAATAATAAAATATAACTATAATATAATATAACTACATATTATATTATAATAGTAACATAATCGAAATTTAACTGCTGTAAATGGATATGCACCAAAAATACTGTCACTAAATAAACTAAATTAAAAAAATTAAACAGTGTAATTGAACTGTGGGGTTATGTTCATATTCAAGTACAACTGCTGGTGTAAATTTCTTACATTATTATTATTATTTTTATCTCAGTGGCACAAACAGGAAACCACAAGCATGCGCATATGACTGATATCCGTGACGTCTCTTTAGATAAAGTCCATCTACTCAGACGAGTTTGCAGTTTTATTTTGGTCATCAAGAACCAGGAAATAAAACATTTCAGCAAAAATATTATAATGTTTACATTTTTATTATATGTGAGATGTCTACCAAAATCAATTCATAATAAGGTTTAAAGAATAGTGTAAAACTTGCAAATTATTAGCAAATACGCACACAGACACAGATGCTGTAACAGTAAAACGTTTCTTCCACACTCTCGTTTGCCAAAGGAAGCACTTAAGGTCATTTTGTTTCCTTCCAGTCTCAGCGTGTAAGGGCACCTAACGCCTCGGCCCGTGCATACCGAACCCGTTACACAAAGCTGTAAAGCCAACACCATACAGTTCTGACGTGACAGAACGCCGACATGTTATTACTCCAGAGCCAACGCTTGCGCAACAGCTTTTACTGCCTAAACGGCAAGCTGGAGTGTAATTAATAGTGGGTTTTATAACATGTGGTGCATAGTGTCTGATAATACCAGCTGGTTTATAGCTACGGGGGAGGAAATAGATAGACAACAGAGAGACAGACAGAAAGACAGACTTATTCTATTCATTTACTAAATCTGGGCCGTATTAAGAGTTGAGTTAAGCGCGTAGTAAGGAGTTAATACCGAATTTGTGCACATCGGTACACTCTCAGAAAAAAGGGTACTGAACTGTACCTTACCTTGTCGCTGGGGTGGTATCCTCAAGGGTACATATTTTATACCTTTAGTATGTATGTTTTGTCTGGAAACGTGAATATAGTGTACCTTTAAACATCATTAAAGGTACATAATTAGACCTTAAAGACCACTGTTGTACCTTCTAGAGTAATGCTTTAAAAGGTACACTACATGCACCTTCCCAGATAAAAGATACACACTAAAGGTACAAAAGATGTTCCCTTGAGGGTACCACCCCAGTGACAAGAAAACGTACAGTTTAGTACCTTTTTTTCTGAGAGTGTATTCTTACGTCAGACGTAACTACAGATTGCTTGTACAGTTGCACGCGAGTTGGCGGTGTTTGCCAAAGACCTTGAACCTTGAACTTAAGTCCGTTTCTCTTGCACGATATCGACTCGAGTGAGGAGCGCCACTGTCTGACTATTTTTTGTAACCACAATATTTCACCCTAAAATCCATGGGTGGACGAAGGAGACGGCATCTTGATCGCAGACATTGCTTATCTCGAGAAGCAAATTATAGATGGATAAATTTATGAACAGTTCACTTAGTGAGCTGTAACCGTAGCAGATGAGTGCTTGCTCAGCTTATCCTTTAAACCGTGGGCACCTTTTCTTTACACAAGAGCACACCGACAACTCTGTGATACCAATAATGATCTAGATTGCAAGCCTTTGGCTAAACTGCAGCTGATTGTACCGATATTTCCCATAAACCCACACACACCAGATAACACGAGCCCAACAATAACACACTTGTCCAGAGCATGGCGTCGCCAGGAAGGAACTGAGAACCACTGATCTAAAGTAGTTCCTGTAGTTAAAGAGATATCCAACATGGGCATCCTACTTCTCTCATCCTGAAGCCTACAAGCTTCTGCTCCATCCTCATAGATTTCACCGTCTCCTTTAACCACAGAATACTAGAATTCCAGTCATAACATAACTTATACTCTATAAAAACCCGAATTCTTAGACTATATAACTCCCGATTTACAGTGCCAGCCATTAGAGGATGGGCTTCCCCCTGCTGAGTCTTGCTTCCTCCCAAAGTTTCTTCCTTCTTAACTCCATCTTAGGGAGTTTCTCCTGTAAAGACCATCTGTATTTAGGGTTCATACAGTCCTAATTCTGAACGCCTTGAAACAATGCTAGTTAGTTATCTAACATCATGCTAATTGTCAGTTCCTAATTTACACAATATTATTGCAGTGCTAAAAAAAAAATGTCTTTGTTTGCTATTTGGCACAAATTCTAAATGTCAAGACGTTCGGCTCTAGCTGCAACCACCACGACCTGTAACTTTTGATTTTCTAGCCAATTTATGTTGAATTTGCAGCCAGATGTAATCGTGTAATATTTGTGAGCAGGTTAGCATCTGATAATAGTAGAAGGCACCTGCCACCTGCCAACATGCTTTACGTTCATCGCCAACAGCTAAAATCTATCTCCATCGTGAGAACCAACTTGGGCACACATCACACACTAAGAAACAGGAAACATTAACTAGTTGCAAACTTCTGAAACGCTTTTGTTTTGTTTTTTACAGAATGTTACAAAAAATCTAGCATTTTCTACTCGTTTGTTCAAAAAAATAAAGCACATTTTAAACCTTAAAAGCATACATTCAGAAATCAAGCATTTTTATGACTTTCAAGCATCTGTACGAACCATGTGTATTACAAAAAATGCTATTGAAATTCTACTCTATTCTATTTTGTCTTTGGAACCAACCATATGAGTTGATATTACAAGTGTAAAGGGAGCTGTGACTGATTCTAGACAAGTTTGATGGTTTTCTAATCGGATCAAGGGGTGTTCTACAGAACTCTGGTGGTCTCGGATGGTGACCTGGTGGTAATATGTTGTGCTTTAATGGACTTCTGTGATCCTGCACTTCATGCTGTCTGCAATAAAACAGGAAAGCGCTGATATATATGTAGCGTCCGTGGTTATCTAGATAGAACCGGCCATTATTCCAGCTGAATATACCCTGTAACTGTAACTAAATGAGTGGACGCCTCCATTGGAAGCCACTAGAAACCAATAAAAAAGTTAGACCCTAATAAGGAAATGTTTAATAGAAACCATTGCATCAATTCCCATTAGTAAGTGACACCATATTTCTTTTTCTTTTTTTTCTCAGCAAGGTGATGTCTTCTGAGTACCGTCCATGGCTCAATGGCATTTTTATCTTCAAAAACTAAGGTTTAATGAAGATCCAGTTACAAATTAATTGTTCCTCAAGGGTTCTTTGGATAGTTAATGGTGCTAACCTTATAAAGATGTTCTACTTGGAAAATTGTGTGATAGGGAAACCCTCTATTAAAGGGTTCTACATACAGTCAAACCTTTAGTTGTTCCCCTGGAGGGACAAGCTGAAGAACCCCTTTTTAGGGTGCTAGATGACTTTTTTTTTTTAAAGACTGTATGATAACCATCAAAACCAATACCATGGCATTCATTTACACCACGAGCGTAGAAGATCTGGAATGTATGAAGGTACTTTAAGTTAAGGGTCTGCGCTACTGACCAGGAGGTTGTAAGTTCAAATCCCAGGAATGCCTAAACGTTATGATTGGATTGCATTCTGGCTCACTTGTAAGGTTCTACCAATGAAAGTGTCTGCCAAATTAATAAATGTAAATATCTGTCAAATAAAAATTTTCTGGTCGTTATTTGTTATTTGTACAGATACGTCTGATCTTTCTTTCTTGATGTCCTTTAATCCTGTAATCATTATACCCAGACTGCATGGATTCGTACGGGTCATTGTTCTCCGGACTTCACGTGGTTTCCAGAGAGATTTTATCAGATCGTAGATGAATACAATTGCAGATAGACCCCCTATCAGAAGTTCTCAAAGTGCGATAGCTATCTCCACAGGAGTAAACAATGGTCTCTGAACAAGCAGGCCAACGTGACCTCAGGAAAAACACAGTCTAGCCGAAACAAGGCTGGTTGCTAAACCCAAAGCAAGGTTGCCCAAATAAAGTTGCTAATCTGGCTGTGTCCCAAACGCTAGTGTTTGAAAGAAGAGTTCCTACTAGGATTCATTCTAACAAATAACAATTATCAAGAAAACTTACAAGGATATTATAAATAGACACTGCGTCATGAAGAAGTGGCCTATTCAGTAGCTAGCTTATAGCCTGCTAGTTCGAGGTTAGCGCTCCACATAAATCAGCACACTCTAAAGCCTGACAAATAGGGCAGGAATGCTAAACAAATTCAGCCTCTAGTTATGTTCTGCAGATAACGTAGCTTCAATAAACAAATCCCAAAAAAGTCAAACCAACTTTAAGAACTAAACTTAAAACTTTACTTGAAGAACATAATACGTTTATAGTTGCAGTTACATTTTGGGGATAAAACAGCCTAGCCTATTTGATCTTTCTATTAAACCATCACATTCTATACAACCATCAATACATAAAATAACCTAGCTAATATTGTCAAAGTATGCACATAAGAATCAGCTGATTCAGTTTCTATGGTGACGCTGTTACTGTTTCAACTACAATTTGCTTGCTAGTTCGGCACCACTTTATTAGCCACTGACAGGTGGTTAACTTTAGCTAAATTAACATTAACGTTAACTAGCTAGCTGACTAGGTAATGTTGGCTACTGGTTGTGGTCATGTGCTTCAGGGTATTTAGGTAATTTGTTTAAAAACTAACATTTTAAACTTTAAATTTTAATTGCTAAAAATTTTGTGTGATTGAACCTGTAGTCAATAAATAACTCTGGAAGTGAAGGACTGGATGAATGGTGACCATAGCATTGGATTTTGAACAGGCTAGCTAGGTAAAATCAGAAAACCTTTCGCCAATGCAAGAAACCTTTCTCCATGACCATTACCAACCATTTTAACTATTAGCTTTTAAAGTTTAGACAGTAGGCTAACATTAACAGCTTCCTTCCTTCTGATTATTTAACCAACCACGTCCTAAGTTTTGTAGCCTATCTAGCGTGAGATTGTCTGAGTACAATAAAGTTGTTAGAGGGGTGATTTTGAGCTAATTTGCATAATATGCAAAACCTACTTTTTCGCACTCCTCTTAGGCCGTTCATTGTAATCTCATGAAATTTGGTGGGTATATTCTAGAGACCCTAAAGGCAAAAAGATATTAAAAGAATTTTGATTGGCTAAAGGGTACAGATGCAACAGACCAATGAAATGTTAGGGCGTCGTCCACTACTCTTTCTCCCAAGTTACGCAGATGTTAAAAGCCCTGACTGCACCTTTAACATGCTTTAAATAAGAAGGAAAAAATCAGAAAGCATAAACGCCAAACTACAAAATCTCCCCCAAATTGGGAGACGTTTTGGTGTGCCATCATTATCCCACGAGAGGTTTGGAAGGGAAAATATGAGGGCCACGAGAAAGAGACAGAGAGAGATTTAGGTGATTTCGTTCCAAAGGGCCGGAAAGCTTTTAGCAGCAAACAGGATACTTTGGGGATGCAATTAAGCTCTCCAGGGATTACACACAAACACACACATAGACCAATTTTCAATTTTTCCTCTTCTCACTCGTCTTACTCATGCTCCTTATGTAACAAGAACTTTGTTAACTTAACTTTGTTAACACCGAACAACTATTGGCCTGAATTGGTGCAGCTGGATCATAAATATTGAGACAAGAACATTTATTTTCCAGTGAAGCCTTTGCGATGCAAGGGAAAAAATGCTTAATTATTTTGCCTCACATAACCTTGCCAAGAAGCAGTCATGCCATCTCTGAGAGTACAGATGTTATCAAGACTTCCAGTCGCTCTGTTGTTATGAGTCAATGCGGGCGTGGTGGTTGTGTTGGTTGTGTTCATCCTGTCTCACCTATGGCTCTAGAACCTGAGCTGTGTCACCTGACGAGTGCACACCGTCCACTAGACGGCTCTAAAGTCTAGAACGACTGCAATATACAGGTAAAATGTTAGTTCTAACTCCTAGACTTAAATAAATGGTTCCGCAAAAAATCAAATGTCCCCCTTACACCAAATGCAGTCGATCAGCCAAGACATGTTTGGTGTCTGACATTTACTTTTTTAATTTTGCACTGGAGCAACTCACCCAAAACCTTTTCTGTAAATAAGCTTCCCAGTCAAAAAAATGAGTCGCCTTCACCAATAACAGCACCTTATTGTACAACGTCAATAGGTTGCGCACCTGGACAAATGTACATTAACATAAATGTAACTTAGCATAAATAAATTTCCGCACCCCCAGGCCCCGTCTCTCCAGAGTTTGAAGGCAAAATTGTAGCGGAAAGCTGGAAGTGATGCTAATTATTTTGTAACATTACAAATTTAACCACTCACTTGTATTTCTACAAGATCGTTTATTTAAAAATGAGATTGCAGCAGGTATATGAAGACTTGGGTGTCTATTTGCGAAAACAATTTTGAGTGAGATAGACTTTCATTACTTGTTAGCTACATTAGCCTCAAACATTAACCTGCAAATATAAAGAAGTAATCTTAGGATACCAAACATGTCGTGACTGATCGACTACATTTGGGGTAAAAGTGAAATTGTGTAAATTAGAATTTTTTGCCAAACTACCCCTTTAAAAATGGGTCATTTTCGATATTTAAGTAAGCACATGCTATTTATTTTTGTAAATGTACAATGTCCAAACAAAGCAAAAGACAATGACATAAAAATTGTTCAGAAATGTTGTGGGTTGTGAGGAATGTATTTGGGAAATGCAAAAACCCAGATTTAAACTGGATCAATTTAGAGATTTACACATTCAATTTCCTTTAAAGTCTATACAGTCATATTGGCTTGCAATAACAGTGCTAGCTCAAGAGAGGCCTGTGCTAAAAGTTTAGGAGAATTTTATCATGATTGCACAATCCCAAAAGAAAGTGTTGCACTGATGTTACATTACTGAGGGACCTTCAAAATTAGCTAGTTTTGTGGGCGAAACTAACGAATTAGCGAATGGGCAAAATTAGCCAGCGATGTGGGAGTCACATTTGTTTATACTGGACATAAAAATAGTCCAACACATGCAGAAACGCACGTACACATACAAACACACAAGACCACAGTCTTTACGGAGTTTCTTTCTTTCTTACTTTCTTTTCCAGAAATCTTTTCTTCTCAGCAATACGTAAAAACTGGTTTGGCTCGGCCAAAGCAAACCCACGACTCGTAGCCATTCCTAGCATTCAGTCTTATGTGTGCTATTATCTTAGCATCAACATATTACTTGCAAAAGACATTTTTTTCTTTTCTGTCCTTTGCTATTTTTGTCGTCTGAGCAGCTTATTAGTAGCAATTAGCAAGCAACAGTGGGTGTGAAGCGCAGCCGAAAATGGAATTCATCCTCCTACATTAGATTATTATTTCATAACCCCAAAGGCATTACAGTGTGAATCAGGCCTCGTCTTTTACCACATGTGCAATTTACACCAACCCACCGTGAAATTACCCCACATCCTGACAGAACTCATGCAAGCTGGAATCAAGATTAGCGGCGAATAAACTAGGTAGAAAAAAAAGCCAAAATCCATCCAACTGTGAGAGAAAATAGTCTTCATATTGAATACTAATGTTGTTATCTTGCGAATATTGTTCACTAGCTCACATGTACAGTATGTTGCACTCGTCCACACTGTCGTGTATTTATTGTTCTGTGTATTTATTGTTCTGTGTATTTATTGTATAGTATATATTTGCACTCGTCCTCACTGTCGTGTATTTATTATCCTGTGTATTTATTGTTCTGTGTATTTATTGTCCTGTGTATTTATTGTTCTGTGTATTTATTGCCCTGTGTATTTA